>CM046442.1:45033542-45269084 GCA_025506515.1 Flaveria trinervia
CGGTCCAATACCTATATCCCATAGATATTAATGAACCTTGGCAGCAACCTCTTGCTTTATATTCATACCTCATGAATATCAACCAATCCAAGTTCATTACAGTCTTACATTCATAGTTGTTCCCACAAGTATGATCGACTGCGGACGTTTTGAATAACATATTTATTCATGGATTTAAACATGCTAAAATAGTAGAACAAATGAAATTATAACCATATAATTAAAACAAATAACATAAGTTCCAACATACAAATATAAAATACAAAGTCAAACCAGTCACTAGAATATTGAAGTCCCATGGCGCAAATATGACCTTCATGCTTTGCCTTTTCAGGAGCTTTGTGAGTGGATCCGCAATGTTTTTATCAGTGGGACTTTGCGAATACATATCTTCCTTTCTCAACTTCATCCCTTATGTAGTTGAACCTCCGTTCAGTGTACCGAGTCTTTTGATGAGCACGAGGTTCCTTGATTTGAGAAATCGCACCCTCGTTGTCACAAAAGATCTCTAGGGGATCCTGAATGGAAGGGACTATCCCTAGTTCGAATATGAATTTCTTCAGCCATGCAGCTTCCTGTGCGGCCATTGAAGCGGCGATGTATTCTGACTCTGTAGTGGACAACGCTATGACTTCTTGCTTTGTGCTTTTCCAAGAAACAGCTCCCCCATTCAGAATAAAAATGTACCCGATTGAGATCGTGAATCATCTCAATCGGTTTGGAAACTCGCATCTGTGTACCTTTTACAACGAGTTCTTCTTCACAGACCCGTAGATCAAAAACATATCCTTAGTCCTCCTTAGGTACTTCAGAATGTTCTTGACAGCCATCAATGACCATCACCAGGATTTTGTTGGTATCTACTTGTCATGCTTAAAGCGCATGACGCGTCCGGTCTAGTGCATATCATTGCATACATGATGGATCCTATAGCTGATGCATATGGGATGGTCTTCATTCTATTTTGCTCCTCCTTTGAGCTGGACATTGAGTCGTACTCAATATTGTCCCTCTTTGAATAGGTGCAGTACCTTTCTTAGAGTTTTCCATCTTGAACCTTTTCAAGATTTTGTCAATGTATGCACTTTGATTCAAACCAATTAGCCGCCTTGATCTATCCCTATAGATCTTTGTTCCCAGAATATAAGCGGCTTCACCAAGATCCTTGATGGAAAAACAACTTCCAAGCCAGGTTTTACACCTTCCATGGTTGGAATGTCATTTCCAAATAGTAGTATGTCATCAACATACAATACTAGGAAGGTTATTGTGCTCCCACTAGCCTTCTTATACACGCAAGCCTCATCAGCGTTTTTGATGAAGCCAAATTTCTTTACCTCCTCATTAAAATGGTGATTCCAGCTTCTCGATGCTGTTTTAATCCATAGATTGATTTCTTTAACTTGCATACTTTGTTAGGATATTTTGGATCGACAAAACCTTTAGGCTGAACCATATAGACATCTTCCTCAAGATATCCATTTAGGAAAGCGGTTTTGACATCCATTTGCCCAATCTCATAATCATAATGAGCAGCTATGGCAAACAATATCCTTATAGACTTTAGCATCGCAACAGGTGAAAATGTTTCATCATAATCAACCCCTTGAGTTTGAGTGAAACCCTTTGCTACAAGTCTAGCTTTGTAAGTATCCAAGTTTCCATGCATATCGGTTTTCTTCTTGAAAACCCACTTACTTCCAACTACTTGGAATTAAGAGGTGGCACAACAAGTTCCCAACTTGATTGTCATACATGGATTGCATCTCAACATTCATGGCCTCAAGCCATTTGTCACAATCCAAATTGGACACGGCATCATGATATGTGGTTGGTTCATCTGAATCCACCACATAGCATCCATCCATGAAAAATGTATCTTTCAGGTGGATTGCTAGTTCTACCACTTCTGCGAACGTTTTGTGTGTATTGATCAAACGCTTGATCATCCTCAACATCCTCATGTTGAGTGCTAGTCTCAACCAAACGTGCATCGGGCTGTGGTTCTTGATCCTCCTCAAGATCCACTGTTCTACTACTAGTTCCTTCCATAAGGAACTTTGTTTCTAAGAACTTACCCTTTCTGGCAACAAATACCTTTTGTTCCAGTGGATGATAGAAATAATATCCCATAGAATCTCTAGGATATCCAATAAAGATACACTTGGTGGATCGGACTTCCATTTGTTTGGGGTGGGAGTCTTAACATAAGCCTCAACCCCAGACCCTTAAGTATGATAGGGATGGAACTCTTCCATGCCATATCTCAAAAGGTGTCTTTTCCACCTTTTGGTTGGGGCCATATTCAGAATACGAGCGCGGAGAGCAAAGCGAAACCCCAAAATGATAGAGGTAATGTGCTTCTAGCCATCATAGATTGAACCATATCCAATAAGGTTCGATTCCTCCTCTCAGATACACCATTATGTTGTGGTGTTCCAGGTGGAGTGAGTTGTGAGACAATCCCACAACTCCTAAGATGATCTTGAAAAACATCACTTAGGTATTCACCACCTCTATCGGTGCGGAGAGAATTTTAATTGACTTGTTGAGTTGATTTTCCACTTCATTCTTGAAGATTTTGAACATTTCAAAAGCTTCATCTTTGTGTCTTATTAAGTACACGTACCCATAGCGACTATAATCGTCGGTAAAGGTAATGAAGTATCTTTCACCATTCCTAGTCATTGGCTTAAAAGGACCACATACATCCAAATGTATGATATCTAATAAATCTTTTGCCCTTTCGTTAGTTCCACTAAAGGTGCCTTAGTCATTTTACCTTGTAAACAAGATTCACATACATCAAATGAATCACATTCATTTGTTTTTAAGAGACCATTCTTCTGAAGTGTTAGTATACGTTTCTTGTTTATATGACCAAGACGGCAATGCCAAAGGTAGGTATCACTCAAATCTAATTTGAGTCTTTTGGTGGTTGCTTGGTATATTGAGCTATCATATGGTGTTTTCATGAACCAATTCATAAATACCATTACAAGGTATAGCCTTAAAATAAAATACATGATTTAAAGAAACATGAATATCATTGTCAACAAACTTGAAATCATAATCATATTGTCTTAAACGGGAAATAGAAATTATGTTCCTAGTCAAACTAGGAGCATTAATACATTGTTTAAAATAACTTCCAAACCACTTGGAAGCTTCAAAATTTAGTCTCCTGGGCTTCAACGTGAACCTTTCCACCATTTCCCATGAAGAGACTTATTTCCCTTTTGCATAATGCTCATTTCTTTTGAACCCCTGCAATAAATTGCAAATGTGAGTTCCACATCCGGTATCTAATACCCATGTGTTAGAAGAAATAACATTTAACTCAACATGTATCATGTAAATTATACCTGAGGTTTGCCCCGCATCCCTCTTTTCTCTTAACTCTTGAGATGGACTGGACAATTTCTCATAATGCCCTATCTCACCACATTTGAAGCATGGGTCGTTAATAGCAACCTTCTGCTTCTTCTCCTTGGGCTCGGAGGTTCCGCCCTAACAACCATTTTCCCCTTTCCTTTAACATGTCCCTTTCCTTTGGCAACAGTTGCCTTAGGGGGGGGGGAAGTAGAGACCTTCTCCTTCTTCCATCTCATTAATGGTGGGAAGGGTAAAACCCTTTTACCCATTCCCGCCTCGGCTGATTTGAGCATTGAATGAAGTTCATTTATGCTCTTGTCCCATCCGTTCATGTTGTAATTCATGACAAACGCCTCAAACTTCCTAGTTAGGCGTTAAGGATCAAATCCGTGGCCAACTCCTTTGAGACAGGACAGTTAAGCCTCTGAAGGCGGTCGATATGGCTTTTCATCTTAAGAACATAAGATGAAACTGATTGGGATTCCTCCATCCGACATGCATGAAGCGCTCGAACCGTTTCGAAGCGCTCCACCCTAGCTTGTTCCTGGAACGTTTCCCGCAACTGAGTGATCATGTCATAAGCTCCATGGAGCTCATACTCCTTTTGGAGTTCGGGTGTCATACTTGCTAACATTAAGCAAGAGACTTGGATAGAGTCTTCCACATATTTAACCCAATCATTATAGGCCTCCACATCCTCTTCGTTAGGTTCATCGGGGATGGGATCATCAAGGATGTAGGCCCGCTTTTCTTGCTTGAGAACGATTCTCAAGTTGCGGTACCAATCCATGAAGTTGTTAGGTGTTAGACGATCCCTTTGAAGGATCGCCCTAAGAGATTGGTTGTTTTGGTTTGGTACATCGTTATTAGCGAGTTATTGTGTCGGCCATCTACAAGATTTTACAAAGTCTATTTTAGTAATTGTTGATTTAATAGTATATTTCATTTATTAATACCCTTTATGTCTCATAGACTATTAATAAATAAAATTTTAGAATCCAACGTTATATTTAAATATTGGTTAGGTGACCTTTATCGCATTATTAAATAAACAAGGTAGTCATAAATGACAATTGCAACCCATTGCAACTTCTAGTGGTATGGGATCGTTTGAACATCTTATGTTTATAACGGCATGTTAATCCCATCAACACCTTTTATAAAACACATTTTAGGTGATCCATCCAATATATTTTATAAATCAAGTCGTCCTACTTACACACACGTATGAGTTTACTACATAAGTGGTTAGGTGACCTTTATGCCACAAACATGGTATTCTCACCTCAAGTTACAAGTTCCCTCAAAGTGGTTAGGTGACCTTTATCCCACTAAGAGTTTGCAAGTAACCTAAGTGTTGTGTAAAAGGATGGTGTTAAACTTGTTTTCAAAAGGAATTTACAATTTCTCAATTCATATATAGAAAAGACTAAGTATCATATGATTGTATGCATTCAACATATGGCACTCTATTGATTTCTTTTAAATAAAACCCATTTTATTGCAAGATCATTTAACACTTTTGTAGAACTATTCTATTTATGCTTAATTATGGAGAACCATTTCTTATTATAGCTTGTTATAATTGATGGTTTGTTAGTCACATCAAATATTCAAAACAAAAACAACATCATAAGCATTCAACCAAGCATAACCAAAACAATACATATATGCATAACAAAGCATACTAAGTTGAGCACACTTGTTTAGCCAAAACAAGTGTGTCAAAAGTTCTTGTCCTAAGGGTTAAGAACATGACACATGGTTGACAAAAGGAACTCCCACTTGAAACCACATCTTCAAGCATTCTCTTTGTCCATCTTTTTTATCAAGTCTTGATCTTGAGCATCCTTACAAAATATGTATCCTAATACATTTTTCTAGTAAAGATAAACTCCTAATCTATTTATTACAAATCATATGAATGAATAGATTACAAAACAACTTGAAACAAAAATAATAATTACATGCCCAATGAATATAACATGACAACCAATCATTCAATCCAAATGGTCTAGGATTTGTTATGCATAATCAACAACAACATGTTCAAACATACACAAGATAGTCGATTTCTGGCAGCCCCTTATAGCCCATGTTCTTGGCCAACATAAACCAAGAACAAATGGGTTTAGAACATATAAACAAACATCTAATAATCTAGAGTTTAAAGATCCTTGTATGCATAAAGTAGCATATTTAAAACACCAAAAAGGGGGCAAAATCCAGCCCTCAAACTCACGGGTATGTGGTGTCAAATACCACAAAACCATGAACAAACAAGAATATACATGTATGCATTCATAAGTGGCTCTTGATGCCATGTGGGGACATTAACCGGTTTATCAAAGCTCATATAATCTGTATTATGTGAAAACGCAGCGGAATTTAGGTTTTAAAACATGTTAATAATCTGGTTATTAAACCCATTTAATAAGCAACCCCAAACCATGGATCATTATACGAATATCATACAAAGTAAAGAACATAAGAAGGTAAAAGGAACAACCTTAGGCTGCTGGAAAACGAGATTTGAGGAGATTATAGGATGAGTTCTTATGGCTGAAACTTCAATGTAGGCCCCTCAAGATGACATACCCCAAGTCTCAACAAACACCCTCTTGCTAGGCTTTGAACACCAACTTGTAGTACTCTTCTTCTTGTGGAATTTCAGTCAAGAACACTTCTTGTATGCTGAAAATCGTTTTCTTTGCTTCAAAAAAACCGAGATTTTGAGAAAGAAGAGAGAGAGATTCTTGTGTGTCTTGATGGAGTGTAGAATGGAAGAGTGTAGTGTAATGGATTGCATGTACTTGGAACAAACAAAAGGAGGTTCCCAATACAATTTTAAAAGGGGGCGGCCGAATGGCTCCCCTTTTGTCCCTTCTCCATTTTATTTGAAATTTTTATCTCCATATAACACTCTAGCATTCCACCTTTTATAAAATTAAACCATTTTAATTTTATAGCACATACACATTGTCATTTCCTTGTTTAACTAATTTTAAACAATGAATAAGTAATCCCTCATGAACAAATCAATATATAATGATGTTCATCTACAAAAGCAATAATTTAGAAAATCCAATTTTCTAAATTGGTGTCACTACTTATTTGTATGATCTTATCAACAAATAATTATCTTTCGGTTTTGTTGTTTGACTTGTTATTGGGTATGACCCGACTTGGATCATATCACACTAGCCACATTAATTTAATATGAATCTTGGGCAGATCAATGCCTTCACATACATCACAAGGAACATTAACATATCATACATACATCATCATGCAAGGCATCATACATACATAACATACATCATGCATAACCATGCACCATCATCATCATCATTACATGCCAACATACCATCTATGACCCCAAAAGTCAACTTTCATAGCCCCAGGAATCTCTAGGTCAAACCCACATTACGTCATTTCTCAAAGTCAATATTTTTTTCTAAGTGATCATCCGCATTTCCTATACTCATCCGCATTTCCTACAGTCGTCCGCATTTACTAGTTCATCCGCATTGACTCATTTCGTCTTCATTGACTTACTTGCTCATCCGCATTTCCTTACTTAGTCAAATGCTCATCCGCATCCCTACACTTAGTAAATGCTCATCCGCATTGACTTACTTTACTCATCCGCATTTCCAAACTTAGTCACATGCTCATCCGCATTGACTTACTTGCTCATCCGCATTTCCATACTTAGTCAAATGCTCATCCGCATTTCCTGCACTTAGTAAATGCTCATCCGCATTGACTTACTTTACTCATCCGCATTTCAATACTTAGTCAAATGCTCACCGCATTGACTTACTTGCTCATCCGCATTTCCATACTTAGTCAAATGTTCATCCGCATTGACTTACTTGCTCATCATCCGCATTTCCATCACTTAGTCAAATGCTCATTCGCATTGACTTACTTGCTCATCCACATTTACAGCACTTAGTCAAATGCTATCCACATTGACTTACTTGCTCATCCGCATTTACTTCCAAACACTTAGGCATATTTACCACTTATCAAGTGGACTAAAATATCACATTCAATTTCCATGCACCATTCATCATGTTCTAAGCTTAATTCTTACCCTCTAAGCCTTAGAAACACAATCATACATCATCAAGCATGAATCAGTCACACATCACATAATAACCTCATCATACACACATTCAACATACGGGTCCGAAACCCAGCTATATAAAAACATACATTCATGCATTTCCAGCCCCAAAATCAGTTAAAAACCAGTAAAAGAGGGGTCCTAGAACTCACCTTTGCAGCTTTGAGTATGGCTTCCTACAAATTCGTTTGCAAATTGAATTCAACTGCTTAGAAACCCACTAAAAACATACCCCAAATACATACAAACACACTTAAGCATAAACTCGAGGATAAGACAGTCAAGAACATCATAAAAGCATGAATTCTTACCTTGAATTCGAATCTTCCTTTTCTTCCTTCCAACCGAGAACTTGCTGCTCTTCTCTCTCTCTAAAACCCGAAAATCAGAGGTGCATGTGACATATGGGCGGCCATACCACCTTTTACACCACTTTTCAAACATTTTTTGGACCTTTTTTACCACTAGACTTGGGTTTTATTTCTTTCCTTCTCTTCTTGCGCTTTATTCATTCTTTCTTTGACTTTAAAATAACCGGGTGTTACAAGTCCACCCCCTTTATATAGTTTCGTCCCTGAAACCTTTATTCCTTAAAGAATTGTGGGTAATGTTGTCTCATCTCTTCCTTAGTCTCCCACGTAGACTTGGATCCCTTCCTATGCTTCCACTGTACACGCACAAGGGGAACCACTTTATTCCTCAGCCTCTTTTCCTTTCGATCAATGATTGCCACGGTGCTCCACATAATTGAGCCGTTCTCTATTTTGATATCCTCCAATGGAACAATCATGTCTTCATCAGCTAAGCATTTCCTTAAATGACATACATGGAATGTCAGGTGAATTCCACTTAACTCATTGGGTAACTCCAATCTATAGGCCACCTCTTCTACCCGAGCAATGATTCGGAAAGGGCCTATGTATCTTGGGCTCAACTTGCCCCGCTTTCGGAAATGAATATTACCCTTCCAAGGTGAGACCTTCAACATAACCCGGTCACCCACCTGGAACTCAATCGGTTTGCGTCGTTGATCGGCATACGACTTCTGTCTATCTTTGGCTGCCTTCATGAAGGCTTTGATCTTCTCAAGCTTCTTAGTTGTAGCCTTGATTACCTTGACGCTTCCCAACTCTTTCTAACCAATGTCCCCCAACAAATGGGTGTTCTGCATCTCCTACCATATAGCATCTCGTATGGTGGCATGCCAATGCTGGCATGATAGCTATTGTTGTATGAGAATTCAGCTAACGGTAAGTGGTCATCCCAACCTCGTCCAAAATCAATCACACACGCCTGAAGCATGTCTTCCAACGTCTGAATGGTCCTCTCTGACTGACCATCAGTTTGGGGATGATAAGCCGTACTGATATGTAACCTCATCCCCATAGCATGGTGGAACTTCTTCCAGAATTTAGATGTAAACTGGGTGTCACGATCAGACACAATGGACACCGGCACACCATGACGAGTTACAATCTCCTTGATGAACAGGTCACAGCCAACCTCTCAGATGAATATGTCTCGCGGATCGGTAGGAAGTGAGCACTCTTCGTCAGACGGTCCACGATCACCCATATAGCACCGTACCCTTTTGGAGTATGTGGCAGCTTCGTAATGAAATCCATGGTGATGTGCTCCCACTTCCATTCTAGTATATCCAAAGGTTGGATCTTCCCATACGGCTTTTGATGCTCGGCCTTCACTTGCAAACAAGTAAGGAACTTACTCACATACTCCACCACGTCGCGCTTCATACCCGGCCACCAATAATCTTTCTTCATATCTTGATACATTTTTGTGGCACCTAGATGAATGGAGTATCGGTAGGATTGTATATGCCCAAGACACGTAGAATATTGATACGGTTAATACGTTATGATCCAAGTCGGTTTATACCCAATAACAAGCTTAGCAAACACCAATTAATATGTAATTGATGATATGAACATGCAATTAAATATTTACACCAATTTAGAAAATGGGTTTTCTAAATAAGTGCATATGAGATGGAACAACTTATTAGAATATTTTGTTCAATAATATTATTTGAAGTGTTATTTAAATAAGTTAGATAACACCAAATAATAATGAGAAATTATAACTTATAAGTTAAATGGTTAATTGTATGACTTATATAACTTGTACATACAATTAAATGGTTAATTGTATGTCCAGTTACACGACCATTTTAATGTGTGTGTGTACTATGGTTAAAAGGGGAAAAACCTTTTGTTTTTCATTAAAAGTTCAGCCCCCCCCCCCCTTATTCTCATTGGACCTTTTTCTTTGAAAAGAACACACATTAACTTGTCTTGGGGTCCTCTTTTTCTCGATGATTCTCATTAGATGCAAAAGACCAAAAAAGCTCTCTCCTCTCTCTCTAAAACTTACGGTTCTAGCAGCTTGTTTTAGAGGGTTTTGAAGCCTTTTGGTGGTGAATCTTCCTAACAAGAAGGTGCTTGCAAGGAGGCTTGGGGTATACAAGCTTGAGGACTTCTAACCTTGAAGTTTTGGCTGATTTTTCAGCATCTTTCCTACCTTTTCTGTCGACTTTTGAAGGCTGTTTGAGAAGGTAGTTATGGCAGCCCTTTGTGGCTGTCATATTATGTTGTTTTATGTTCACATAGCATGTATATTCACATATAATGATCCTTTGATATATGGGTTTGTTTTATACATTAATATGGTCACCTAATGAACATATTTTTCAGCTTATAAACAAGTTTATAATGTTGTCTTTCCGCTTTTTTTCAGAATGTTTAAGAGGTTAAACTATGATTTTATGCTCTACAAACCCATCAATGGCATCTAGAGCCGGTTATGTGGATAGCATGCTTGTTAGTATCCTTTAAAAATTTTGTTTTATGGGATTTGATAACCCTTTTAAGGGCTGAAATGTTCTTGTATGTTGAATCCCCAAGCTTCAAGGTTATATCACACATGCTTGTGATTAACCTTGAAAGATATGTATGATGATATGTATATTGTTTGGACAATGTTTGAAACCCGAATTTTCAGTTTATGTTGGCTGAAAATCGTGGTTTTAATGGGGATTCTTAGTTATATTTGGATGATATGTTGAATGTTCATATTGGTGCATAACCTAGCTTTTGGCCTTGTGTTGTTTGGATGTTTGGTTTTGGTTTATTCAATAGGGTTGTATATTAATTTGTGCTTTCTTTAAAAATGTAATTGTCTATTTATTCATTGGGATGTAATAATAGATTAGGAGTATTTTTCTTTTACTAGAAAATATGTATTAGGATATATATTTGTAAAAGAAGATGCTCAGGAAGGAAGCTCAAGAGGAAGACACAAAAGAAGGACTTAGAGCATATGGATGCAAGTTCAAGTGGGGGTCTATGAAGACCTCATTTTGTGTTGTATTCAACCCTTAGGAAACACCTAATGACCACACTTGTGATGGCAAACAAGTGTGGTCACAATAGTAGCTATGGTTATGCACATTGTGGTTGTTTATATTATGCTTGTTTCATTGTGATTTTATGAATGATTGTATGATATTGGATATGGTGGACAATCTTAATATAAATGATCTTAACAAGCTAATACAAAAAATGGTTCTTAATCATTACGTGTTAATAAATGGTTATTAAAAGGATTAATGATTCGTAATAAAATGGGTTTTATTAAAAGGACCATAGGGTATCTTGTATTTGAAAGCATGCAAATACAAGTACATAGAGTTTTCTAACTAGAATTATGAAATCTTAAACTTTTGACAAACAAGTTTAACACCGTCCTTTTGCACAACACTTGAGTCATTTGGAAACTCTTAATGGGATAAACGTCACCTAACCATTTAGAGGTAACTTGTGATTTAAGGTGGGGATACCACATTGGTGGGATAAGGTCACCTAACCACTTATGTGGGTAAACTCACACGTGTGTGCAAGTAGGGTAACTTGATTTGCAAACCATGTTAAGTGGATCACCTAAATATGGTTTCCAAATGGTGTTGATGGGATTAACATGCTGACTTTACATATCATGTTTAAAGTCGATCCCATACCTCTAGAAGTTGCAAATGGTTGCAACCGTCAATCGTTGACCACCTTATTAATTTAAATCGTGGGAAAGGTCACCTAACCATAATTTAAATGTAATGTTGGGTTCAAGATTTTAATATAAAAATGACCTTAAAAGGCATTAATTATTAAAAATAGCAATATCGAAAATACTAAATAGATCTTTGTTAAATTTTGTAGATGGCCACCAATAATGACAATCATGATAACTCTTCCGCGTCCACCCAATCATTACGAGCGATCCTCCAAAAGGAACATCTAAATCATAATAATTTCATTGATTGGTATCGAAACTTGAGAATTGTTCTCAAGCAAGAGAGAATCATATGTTTTAGACGATCTTGTCCCCTATCAGCCTACTGAGGATGATGAGGAGGCCTACAACGATTAGCTGAAGTACACTGAGGACTCCATCCAAGTGTCTTGTCTCATGCTAGCGAGCATGACTATGGATCTCCAAAAGGAGTATGAACATCACGGAGCTTATGACATGATAACCCAGCTAAAGGAAACGTTCCAACAGCAAGCAAGGGTTGAGCACTTCGAAACGGTTTGAGCACTCCATGCATGTCGTATGGACGACAACCAACCAGTTTCATCTTATGTAATTAAGATGAAAAGTCACATTGACCGCCTCGAGAGGCTTAATTGTCCCGTCTTGAAGAATTGGCCACGGATTTGATCCTTAATGGCCTTACCAAGAAGTTCGAGACATTTGTGTGAATTACAACATGAGTGCATGGGACAAGAGCATTGGTGAGCTTCACTCAATGCTTAAAACGGTCGAGGCGGCCATGGTTAAAAGGGTTTTACCCGTTCTCACCATCCATGAAGGTGTGAACAAGAAAAGGCCTCATCCTGCACCCAGGCAAAGGTTGCCAAGGGTAAGGGACCCGTTTGGGGAAAAGGGAAAGGGGTGGCAAGGGTGCCACCCAAACCACAAAGAAGCAAAAGGTTGCAACTAATGACCCATGCTTCAAGTGTGGAGAGATTGGCCATTGGGCAAGGAATTGTCCTATCCATCTCCAAGAGTTGAAAGCGAAGAGGGATGCCGGGCAGACCTCAGGTACAATATACACGATTCATATTGATCTTAATGTTACATCTTCTAACACATGGGTATTAGATACCGGATGTGGAACTCATATTTGCAATTTGTTGCAGGGGTTCACAAGAAGTAGGGACTTCAATCAAGGGGATGTTAGTCTCTTCATGGGCAATGGAACCAAAGTCCAAGTTGAAGCTTGTGGGGACAACATCCAAAAACTTCCAAGTGGCTTGGATGTTATTTTGAAGAATGTTTTGTATGCTCCTAGTCTGACTAGGAACATTTGTATCCCAATTAAGACATTATGATTATGTATTATCTTTTGTTGAAAATGATATTCATGTTTCTTTAAATGATATGTTCTATTTTAAAGCTATTCCCATTAATGGTATTTATGAATTCGTTCATGAAAATGCTTTAAATAGTTCATTGTACCATACTAACACCAAGAAACTCAAGTTGGATTTGAGTGATACCAATCTTTGGCATTGTCGTCTTGGTCATATAAACAAGAAACGTATACAAACACTTCAAAAGAATGTTCTTTTAAAAACGAATGAATGTGATTCATTTGATGTATGTGAATCTTGTTTACAAGGAAAAATGACTAAGGCACCCTTTAGTGAAACTAACGAAAGGGCGAAATATTTACTAGAAATCATACATTCGGATGTATGTGGTCCTTTTAATCCAATGACAAGGAATGGTGAAAGATACTTCATTACCTTTACCTACGATTGTGAAGTCGGTTTTCTCCGGATCGATAAACATCCGAGCATGTTCTTGACGGAAGGATGAACAACCAAAACCAAAAGTCAAATCAATAACACGAACTATCAAATATTGGTTTCATTGATAAAAACCTAACGATTACAAGCTCATTACAACACAAGAATCAAGACTCTTGGCAAGGGGAAGATCGAGCATGGTCTCCCCTCTCATCCGGCAGCCCTAGGCTCCGAGCAGACTTCCTCTCAATTCCCTAATCTCTCTACACATTGAAACTGGTATATATAGGCCTCGGCCCATATTAGATGCGACTGGGCCCATTCGTGTGATTGGACCATGCGTATGGTTCAATCATACGACTGGACCATGCGTATGGTTCAATCATACGACTGGACCATGCGTAAGGTTCAATCGTACAACTGGACCATACTTATGGTTCAGACTTACGAATGTCCCAATCGCATCTCTCAGTCGCACGGCTGGTCCATTAGCATGGCCCAGTGGTACGACTGAGTCTCGTTCGCATATGCTCCTGCGAATGACCCAGTTTCATGTGTTTACAACATATCAGGTGTATAACATTAAGCGTAGACTATTCAAAAAGCGACGGACCACTATATATCACTATATATGCTCCAACAAATTCCCCCTTGTACGTTGCTTGCGAATAGTAGATAACACCTCTTACAATCTTCGGCCAATCTTTGCTCTGGTTGCCAATAGAATCAAACGAAAACCATATTAGCCAACGTTGCCGATCCGTCAGGTTACTACCACATCCTGAAAATGAATTTAGGCACAATAGCTTTCGTTTACTTTGCAGAACACCATCACAGCAGCAAGATTCCCCGTATGACTAATTTTTCCAGATAATGATACGAATAGTTTTCCATTGCTTCAATCTTCACACAGGCTAACCTGGTTAACATCACCACCTGCAGAAATTCCCCCTCACATTCAGCATATCCCAATATATAGACATTGTGCTCTCCTTGCGTCTTGACACGGTGTATTGGGCAAAAGGTTGAAGGTTCCAATCCACAGCTGACAATATCAACCAAATCAGCATGCACAAAGATTCATCATCGGAAACCGGTTCACATCATCACTTTCTGAATGCGTCTTCACTTTCTTTATACAAGGATTCCCCCTAAGAAGCAGAATCCTTTCTGTGCGGATAAATATAACTTGATTGGCCCATAAGTAGTTAGATGCTCCTCACTACCCCACAAAATCAACACCAACTGCTGACATCTTCTCTTCTCTCTTTCGTGTTCCAGTTACATTCACCTATTCTAGAAATCCGATGAATAATGGGGTACACATCGAACTTATTTGACAAACGAACCTCTGGGTGAATATGCTTTGCTCATCTTCAAATCTGTGCAAGAAGTTGTTCCAGACTCTTTTTTTTTTGTCTGGAACAAATGCGGATGAGTCAATGCGGATGGCTCATTCATGCGATTGAACATACGACTAGTCCAGTCGCACGACTGAACATACGACTAGTCCAGTCGTATGAATGGCTCATTCGCATGGTCCAATCGTACGAATGGTCCATTCGCATGGCCCAGTCGCATGAACGGGTCTGCACGCAGATTTTCAGATCTGCAGCCGCCAGGACTGCCCAAAACCCTAATCTGACGAATTCAACATGAACCAAAACAAAGTAGACATCATCAGATTCGAAAGGGTGATAGGAACGTGGTTTCGAATTCGATTTCAACATAGAAGCAACACACGTAACAAGATCTGAGCAAAACACGAAGAACACGAAGTGGATTTAACGTCAAGATCTGAAATTCAATCCAGAAATCAAGAGCTCGGGTTGCTAGAATGATTGTTAGATCCTTCCAGCAGTAACCGGCTCTGATACCAATTGTGAAGTCGGTTTTCTCCGGATCGATAAACATCCGAGCATGTTCTTGACGGAAGGATGACAACCAAAACCAAAAGTCAAATCAATAACACGAACTATCAAATATTAGTTTCATTGATAAAAACCTAACGACTACAAGCTCGTTACAACATAAGAATCAAGACTCTTCGCAAGGGGAAGATCGAGCATGGTCTCCCCTCTCATCCGGTAGCCCTAGGCTCCGGGCAGACTTCCTCTCAATTCCCTAATCTCTCTACACATTGAAACTGGTATATATAGGCCTCAGCCCATATTAGATGCGACTGGGCCCATTCGTGCGATCGGACCATGCGTATGGTTCAATCGTACGACTGGACCATGCATATGGTTCAATCATACGACTGGACCATGCGTATGGTTGAACCGTACGACTGGACCATACTTATGGTTCAGTCTTACGAATGTCCCAACCGCATCTCTCAGTCGCACGGCTGGTCCATTAGCATGGCTCAGTCATACGACTGAGTCTCATTCGCATATGCTTCTGCGAATGACCCAGTTTCATGTGTTTACAACATATCAGGTGTATAACATTAAGCCTAGACTATTTGACAAGCGATGGACACACTATATATCACTATATATGCTCCAACAACGATTATAGTTGCTATGGGTATGTGTACTTATTAAGGCACAAAGATGAAGCTTTTGAAACGTTCAAGATCTTCAAGAATGAAGTAGAAAATCAACTCAACAAGTCGATTAAAGTTCTCCGCACCGATAGAGGAGGTGAATACCTAAGTGATGCTTTTCAAGATAATCTTAGGGGTTGTGGTATTGTCTCACAACTTAGTCCACCTGGAACACCACAACATAATGGTGTGTCTGAGAGGAGGAATCAAACCTTATTGGATATGGTTCGATCTATGATGGCTAGAAGCACATTACCTCTATCATATTGGGGTTTCGCTTTGCTCTCCGCGGCCCGTATTCTAAATATGGCCCCAACCAAAAAGGTGGAAAAGACACCTTTTGAGATATGGCATGGAAGAGTTCCATCCCTATCATACTTAAGGGTCTGGGGTTGTGAGGCTTACGTTAAGACTCTCACCCCAAACAAATTGGAAGTCCGATCCACCAAGTGTATCTTTATTGGATATCCTAGAGATTCATGGGATATTATTTCTATGATCCACTGGAACAAAAGGTGTTTGTTGCCAGAAAGGGTGAGTTCTTAGAGGCAAAGTTCCTTATGGAAGGAACTAGCAGTAGAACAGTAGATCTTGAGGATGATCAAGAACCACAACCCGATGCACATCTGGTTGAAACTAGCACTCAACATGAGGATGTTGAGGATGACCAAGCGGTTGATCAATACACACAAAATGTTCGCAGAAGTGGTAGAACTAGTAATCCACCTGAAAGATATGGATTTTTCATGGATGGATGCTATGTGGTAGATTCAGATGAACCAACCACATACCAGAATGCAGTGTCCAATTTGGATTGTGACAAATGGCTTGAGGCCATGAACGTTGAGATGCAATCCATGTATGACAATCAAGTTTGGGAACTTGTTGTACCACCTCTTAATTCCAAAGTAGTTGGAAGCGAGTGGGTTTTCAAAAAGAAAACCAATATGCATGGAAACTTGGATACTTATAAAGCTAGACTTGTAGCAATGGGTTTCACTCAAACTCAAGGGGTTGACTATGATGAAACTTTATCACCTATTACGATGCTAAAGTCTATAAGGATATTGTTTGCCATAGCTGCTCATTATGATTATGAGATTTGGCATATGGATGTCAAAACCGCTTTCCTAAATGGATATCTTGAGGAAGATGTCTATATGGTTCAGCCTGAAGGTTTTGTCGATCCAAAACATCTTAATAAAGTATGCAAGTTAAAGAAATCAATCTATGGATTGAAACAAGCATTGAGAAGCTGGAATCACCGTTTTGATGAGGAGGTAAAGAAATTTGGCTTCATCCAAAACGCTGATGAGGCTTGTGTGTATAAAAAGGCTAGTGGGAGCACAGTAACTTTCCTAGTGTTGTATGTTGATGACATACTACTATTTGGAAATGACATTCCAACCTTGGAAGGTGTAAAAACCTGGCTTGGAAGTTGTTTTTTCATCAAAGATCTTGGTGAAGCCGCCTATATTCTGGGAATAAAGATCTATAGGGATAGATCAAGGCGGTTGATTGGTTTAAATCAAAGTGCATACATTGATAAGATCTTGAAAAGGTTCAAGATGGAGAATTCTAAGAAAGGCACTGTACCTATTCAAAGAGGAACGATATTCAGTACGACTCAATGTCCTTGCTCAAGGGATGAGCAAGATAAAATGAAGGCAATCCCATACGCATCTGCTATTGGATCCATCATGTATGCAATGATATGCACTCGACCGGACGTGTCATGCGCCTTAAGCATGACAAGCCGATACCAGCAAAATCCTGGAAACAGTCATTGGATGGCTGTTAAGAACATACTTAAATACCTAAGGAGGACAAGAGATATGTTCCTAATATATGGATCTGGTGATGAGGAACTCGTTGTAAAAGGTTACACGAATGCGAGTTTCCAAACCGATCGTGATGATTCTCGATCACAATCGGGATATATTTTCATTCCGAATGGAGGAGCGGTCTCATGGAAGAGCTCCAAACAAGATGTGGTGGCTCTATCAACTACAGAATCAGAATATGCCGCCGCCTCATTGGCCGCTCAAGAAGTTGCATGCTTGAAGAAATTCATTGCCGATCTAGGGGTTCTCCCTTCCATTCAGGAACCTCTAGAGATCTTTTGTGATAACGAGGGTGCGATTACTCAAATCAAGGAACCTCGTGCTCATCAAAAGACTAGGCACATTGAGCGGAGATTCAACTACATACGACATGAAGTTGAAAAGGGAAAGATATGTATTCACAAAGTTCACACGGATCAAAACATTGTGGATCCTCTCACGAAGCTCCTTGAAAAGGCAAACCATGAAGGTCATACTTGTGCCATGGGACTTTGATATTCTAGTGATTGGATTTGATCTGTAAATTTTGTATTTGGATATGTGGAACTCTTTATTATTTGAATAAAATATTTGGTAATAATGTTTCAATTAATGTTCCAATTAGCATGTTTAATCCATGAGTAAATTGTTTACTCTAAATGTCCGTAGTCGTTCATACTTGTGGGAACAAGTGTGAGGGTAAGATTATTATGAACTTGGATTGGTTCATATTCATAAGGATGAATATAGAGCAATGGGTTGCTACCAAGGTTCATAGATATTTGTGGGATACAAATATTGGACTGACCCGCATCTCAAATTTTACTACATGGAATCTTATTGATTGACCATAAGTAAATTTGAGTAAAGGCGAATATCATTTGGTATCCTCCCACCTGAGGTACATATTGGGTTTTAATATTCACCAAGTATTATACCTTGAGCTAATTCTTCACTGTCCTGAAATAGTGGACAGCACATAAGGGTATGTTCAGGTATGACACGAGGTGTTTGTGAGAAACGTATGTAGTCAAGATGGAATTTGTTCCTCTTATTCGTTGAGAGTTAGATGTCTAAGCCCTAATAAGTTAAATCAACAAGAATGATCACTCTGTGTTCTTGGATTTAACATGACATCTGTAACAAAAGGATAGATGATTGATTCACCTAAATCATTTCAAGTAGGATACTTGAATAAGATGATGTTATTGAATGGCTATAAGTCATGCGTATTAAGGGTAGTAAACCATTGTTAGGCGGTATTTACTGCTTGCATCAATCTTCTATGAATCTTGGGCAAGTGGGAGATTGTAGGATTGTATATGCCCAAGACACGTAGAATATTGATGCGGTTAGTACGTTATGATCCAAGTCGGGTTATACCCAATAACAAGCTTAGCAAACACCAATTAATATTTAATTGATGATATGATCATGCAATTAAATATTTACACCAATTTAGAAAATGGGTTTTCTAAATAAGTTGCATATGAGATGGAACAACTTATTAGAATATTTTGTTCAATAATATTATTTGAAGTGTTATTTAAATAAGTTAGATAAAAACAAATAATAATGAGAAATTATAACTTATAAGTTAAATGGTTAATTGTATGACTTATATAACTTGTACATACAATTAAATGGTTATTTGTATGTCTAGTTACAAGACCATTTTAATGTGTGTGTACTATGTTTAAAAGGGGAAAAACCTTTTGTTTTTCATTAAAAATTCGCCCCCCCCCTATTCTCATTGGACCCTTTTGCTTTGAAAAGAACACACATTAACTTGTCTTGGGGTCCTCTTTTTCTCGAGATTCTCATTAGATGCAAAAGACCAAAAAAGTTCTCTCCTCTCTCCCTAAAACCCACGGTTCTAGCAGCTTGTTTAGAGGGTTTTGAAGCCTTTTGGCGGTGAATCTTCCTAATAAGAAGGTGCTTGCAAAGAGGCTTGGGGTATACAAGCTTGAGGACTTCAAACCTTGAAGTTTTGGCCGATTTTTCAGCATCTTTCCTACCTTTTCTGTCGACTTTTGAAGGCTTTTTGAGAAGGTAGTTATGGCAGCCCTTTGTGGCTGTCATGTTATGTGTTTAATGTTCACATAGCATGTATATTCACATATAATGATCCTTTGATATATGGGTTTGTTTTATACATTAATATGGTCACCAAATGAACATATTTTTCAGCTTATAAACAAGTTTATAATGTTGTCTTTTGCTATGTTTTCAGAATGTTTAAGAGGTTAAACTATGATTTTATGCTCTTACAAACCCATCAGTGTCGAGTCTTGTGAGCTTCATCCATTATCTTCACCCGTAGATCCCCAAAACGAGGAATCCACACACGACCAAATCGAATTTTAACACCAAGTGTGTTTTCACCCAATCCCCCAACCAGACCTTTCATTCTTTCAGAGTTAAGATGATCTTCTTTCAGTGCTTCATCTTGAAACTCTTTGGCTTGCTTTATCACATCCGTGGTCATGATCAGCTGATACGCTTTCACCCGAATCGGCTCGGGTCTCTCTTTCCGGCTAAGGGCATCCGCCACCACATTGGCCTTGCCCGGATGGTAATGGATCTCACAATCATAATCCTTTATGAGCTCCAACCATCTTCTCTGCCTCATGTTCAGATCCTTTTGCTCGAAGAAGTACTTTAAGCTCTTGTGGTCAGTGAAAATGGTGCACTTCGTACCGTAAAGATAGTACCTCCAAATCTTTAATGCAAATACCACGGCTGCTAGCTCCAAGTCATGAGTAGGGTAATTGACCTCATGAACCTTCAACTGTCAGGACGCACAGGCTATAACCTTTCCACATTGAATTAACACACACCCCAACCCCGAGTAAGAAGCATCTGAATAAACCACCAGATCTTCGCTTCCATCAGGTAATGAGAGAACAGGAGCTTGAGTCAATCTCGCCTTCAATTCTTCGAATCCCTTCTCTTGAGCTTGACCCCATGCGAACCTCACATCTTTTCGGGTCAACTTGGTTAGTGGAGAGGCAATCTTAGACAAGTCTTGGATAAATCTTCTATAGTAGCCCGCCAAACCCAAGAAACTACGAATCTCGGATGGCGTCTTTGGTGACTTCCATTGCATAACCGCCTCCACTTCCGCCGGATCCACTATAATCCCGTCAGGATTCACCACATGACCCAAGAATTGAACCTCACGCAACCAAAATGCGCACTTGGAGAATTTGGCGTACAGCTTCTCCTTTCTCAACATCTCTAGAACCTCCCGAATGTGACCGGCATGCTTAATCTCGCTCTTCTAATAAATCAGGATATCATAATGAACACAATCACTGATTTATCCAACATCGGCCGACACACCTGATTCATCAGATCCATAAAAGCAGTTGGCGCATTGGTCAAACCAAAGGACATGACAAGAAACTCGTAGTGACCATAGCGCGTGCGAAAAGCTGTTTTAGGAATATCCGACTCCTTTACTTTAAGTTGATGATTACCAGATCGAAGGTCTATCCTTGAAAACCAACTGGCACCCTGAAACTGATCGAACAAATCGTCTATTCTTGGTAAGGGGTAGCGGTTCTTCACTGTCAACTTATTCAACTGAGTCAATACACATCCTCATACTACCGTCCTTTACAAACAGGACCGGAGCACCCCAAGGCGAGATACTCGGTCTAATGAACCCCTTATCAAGTAGCTCTTGCAACTGCTCCATCAACTCTTTTATCTCTATTGGAGCCAAACGATATGGTGCCTTGGCAACAGGTTGGGCACCCGGTATCAAGTCAATTTGGAACTCGATCTCACGGTCAGGTGCGACTCCAGATAAGTCTTCTAGGAATACGTCTGGAAAGTCACACACAACAGGTACATTGGATAGTTGTGGTGTTGGTGTATCCACATCCTTTACATAGGCCAAGTAGGCACTACATCCACGCCTCATACACTTTCCCGCCACCGCCATTGAGATCACCTTCGGATCGTAGTCACCCGATCACCATAAACCGTAACCGAACTACCGTCAGGCGTTGTCAAATTAATCATCTTCTTACAGCACACAATCTTCGCCTTGAAGTCTGCTAACCAATCCATCCCAAGAACCAAATCGAAACCACCTAAGGTCATTACAAACAGTCTAACAGGAAACTTATGACCTTCTAGCTCCACATCACAGCCCTCTAACATCTCAGAAATATGGGTGGACTTACCTATGGCAGTTTCTACATCGAAGGGCGCATCAATACATCTACTACTAACAGGCAACTTAGCATAAAAAGCAGCAGAAATAAAACTCTTACTAGCACCAGAATCAAATAGCACAGAAGCTAAGTTTGGTTCACTAGAAATGTACCGGACATGACATCAGGGTCTGTCCTAGCTTCCTCCTGTGTCCTTGTGAATGCTCTGGCACTCGCCCTTGGTCCTTCACCTCCAGTTTTCTTCACCCCAGAACCCTTAACTCTTGGCTTCTTACACTCCCTGCTCATATGACCACTTCCCTCGCAGTTGAAACACTTCATACCTCCACAGTCTCTAGCCATATGACCAGGCTTCCCACACTTGAAACAAACATTCAACCCCCATTTACACTCGCCACCGTGCTCCTTCCCACACTTGCCACACTTTTTCAACCCCGCAATTGATGTGACCACACGGCGGTCATCCCCTCGAACCTTCTTGTTACTCGTCGAGGCACCACTCCGACCGAACCTCTTCCTATTCCTGTTTCTATCACCTCCACCCTTCTATCTCCCGCACAGGCTCTGCTTCTTCTTCTTCTTCGTTATCATACGGAACGTCTCAGTCTCTGACTGTCTTCTTTCGCCCATAGGTCTACTCCTTTCCCTTCTCTCCCCTTCTCTAACTGCCTTTATCACTTCGGTCACCACAGACAGTAGGATCGTCTGCATGACTTGATGCACTTCTTCCACAACTACCTCCTTCACTAAGGCTCTCAGGTTAGCACTCTCATCTCCGCCCTCCGGATGAGGGGTTTCTAGTTCTTCATGAACCACCTTTTCGGCCCTAGGCCTTCCTCTCGTAACTCGTGGTTCAGCACCATGTCCGCCACCACATGACGCTTTAGATGATCTACCACCGGCCATCCTCTAACTCACACTGAAAGATTTAAAAACTAATACGGTCATTCAAGAAAACGGCTCAGTTTTTGGCAAGTATAGTCAGTACCTAATTACAGTGGCCAGTTGTGATTAGCCACTTACTTTACTCTTCATACCCCAAGCATTACCTGTCCTGACTACATCAACATTAAATCTACATACAACATACACCCACATACCATGCGCACATAAAACTAGTTATCTTTACGCAAATAACTGATGGCACGCAGCTACTCAGATTGGCAGCTCATTCCCTTCCGTCCCATTCTCAGTTTAAGTTAAGGTTTATTTTGAAAATTTACCCATTTCACTTAAACTTTGGCTATGATACCAACTTGTAAGGCCTCGTTCCCGGGACGCTTACAGCTGGTAATTCATCTCACATAAGACATATACTTTGCATTTAATCATCAAAACATTGTAACGGAAACATAAAACAATGGCATTTCATTTCATCATAAAAACTTTTGCAAAATAATGCATCGTTTGTCGGTTACAAAATTACTTTGTTGTATTACATCACATAAGCTTTAAAGAAATGGATGCCATCCTAAAAGAGCTGAGTAGCCACCTCGAGCCATCCTCAGCAATCATTACCTGCCAACTGGAAAATGCATAAAAGTCAACGTTGCTTAGTGAGTTCTAGTTTTTTGGCAAATCATACTTTTCTTTCATAAAACCATTCTTTCATTGAAATCATGTTATACTTTACATTCGTTGGTGATCATACATCGTACGTACATACAGAAAATATCATTATTATCTTCGTCATTCTTTCATTCATAATTTCATTCATTCATCATTACTTCTAGTGACATGTACATTACCCCGAACATTGTGCACGAAGCGGATAACTGGTCATGAGGTCTCTCATAGACCTCAAACATTGTGCACGAAGCTGACTCCAGTACCTAGGGCAAGTTGTTAGGATCAGTGATTTAAGTTTGATTAATTAGAGTAGATTGCAGCGGAATTCGAACAATGAATTATACAATTTAGCAAGAACTTAATTGATATTCAATGGAATAGTACACGGTTATAGAGAGAGGGAGAATTATGCAAAAGGAATATTTCATTCAAATGCTTTCGTGGTGGTTGAAAGTCACACGTTACAAATTAGGTCAACATTCCATATATAAGGAATGTGACGTCTGCTGATGTCACTTGATAGTGACATCTAACATAATTATACAAACAACTGAAACTATGCAAACTACTGAGAATGTTCTCAACAACTGATCACATCTCATAGAATGCTAAGTACAAGAACATAAAACTACTGAACTAAACCTACTGAAACTATAAACTACTGAAAGGTAAATTGCAAGTACTAAAAAGGAAAACCATCATAACTACTGAAGTTAATAACTTCAGCTATTGTGACAACTACTGATCACTCTGGTCTTCAGTCTTTGTTCTTCAGACTTTTATTTCAGACGTTGTCTTCAGCTGATAGCTTCAGACTTTGTCTTCAGTACTTCACTTTCGGACTTTGTCTTCAGTACTTTACTTTCAGACTTTGTCTTCAGTAGAAATCTTCAGATCTTGTCTTCAGACTTTGTCTTCAGACCTTGTAATCAGCTGATGTATACAGCTATTGTGATCTTCTTCAGCAGTTGTAATGTCTGTGAGACTTGGAGGTTTTTCTAATCAGGCTCATTGGTTCTTTTGGTCCAACACAAGTACATTCACCATTCATCTTTTCTCTCTCATTCTGGATCAATGCCATAAGCTATACCCCGAACATTGTGCACGAAGCGGGTAACTGGGCCTGAGGTCTCTCATAGACCCCGAACATTATGCACGAAGCTGACTCCAATACCTAGGGCAAGCGGCAAGGATCCCATACGTGTGGTCAATCACAAGGATTAGACCCTAGTGTGCATCCTTTTGGGGTAGCTAACCCGCACACAGTTAAGCTAACACCCTTCATTGGGTGTGAACCTCCATACATTTGCTTGTAAGCCTTTCTTACATTCATTCATTAATGCATGCATTCATTCACCATGTTCCTCTTTCATTATCTTTCACTTTACGTTACATAATACTTCGTTCATTCATTCATTCATAACACATAAAGTCATAGGAAAGATGATCATACATCACAAGGAACATAAACATATCATACATACATCATCATGCAGGGCATCATACATACATAACATACATCATGAATAACCATGCAACATCATCATCATCATTACATGCCCAACATACCATCTATGACCCCAAAAGTCAACTTTCATAGCCCCTAGGAATCTCCTAGGTCAAAGCCCACATTACCTCATTTCTCAAAATGTCAGAATTTTTTTCTAAGTGTTCATCCACATTTCCTACAGTTCATCCGCATTTACTATAGTTCATCCGCATTGACTCACTTCTTCTGCATTGACTTACTTTGCTCATCCGCATTTCCTTACTTAGTCAAATGCTCATCTGCATTTCCTGCACTTAGTAAATGCTCATCGCATTGACTTACTTTACTCATCCGCATTTCCATACTTAGTCAAATGCTCATCCGCATTGACTTACTTGCTCACCCGCATTTCCATACTTAGTCAAATGCTCATCCGCATTTCCTGCACTTAGTAAATGCTCATCCGCATTGACTTACTTTACTCATCCACATTTCCATACTTAGTCAAATGCTCATCCGCATTGACTTACTTGCTCACCCGCATTTCCATACTTAGTAAATGCTCATCCGCATTGACTTACTTGCTCATCCGCATTTCCAGCACTTAGTTAAATGCTCATCCGCATTGACTTACTTGCTCATCCACATTTACAGCACTTAGTCAAATGCTCATCCGCATTGACTTACTTGATCATCCGCATTTACTTCCAAACACTTAGGCAGATTTACCAACTTATCAAGTGGTTCTTAAAACATCAGATTCAATTTCCATGCACCATTAATCATGTTCTAAGCTTAATTCTTACCCTCTAAGCCTTAGAAACACAATCATACATCATCAAGCATGAACATAGTCACACATCACATCATAACATCATCATACACACATTCAAGCATACAGGTCCGAAACCCAGCTATATAAAAACATATATTCATGCATTTCCAGCCCCAAAATCAGTTAAAAACCAGTAAAAGAGGGGTCCTAGAACTCACCTTTGCAGCTTCTGAGTATGGCTTCCTCCAAACTCGTTTGCAAATTGAATTCAACTGCTTAGAAACCCATTAAAAACATACCCCAAACACATACAAACACACATAAGCATCAACCCGAGGATAAGACCAGTCAAGAACACCATAAAAGCATGAATCTTACCTTGAATTCGAACTCTTCCTTGTTCTTCCTTCAAAACCAAGAACTTGCTGCTCTTTCTCTCTATAAAACCCGAAAATCAGAGGTGCATGTGATATATGGGTGGCCATACCACCTTTTACACCCAATTTTCAAACATTTTGTCCTTTTGGACAATTTTTACCCCTAGACTTGGGTTTTATTTCTTTTCCTTCTCTTCTTACACTTTATTCATTCTTTTCTTTGACTTTAAAAATAACAGGGTGTTACATCTCATTTCTGGAAAGCCTAAGGTAGTGCTGAAGTAGAGTCATCCGCGCATAATGTTCAAGATTCCTTACGGGAAATGCTATAGGACTTCACTCCACACTTCAAGTGGTGGTATTATGATTGGAGAACAGGTGAAGCGGTCATAGTCTTACAAAGAGAGAGCAAAATGGAAACTATCCGGGTGTTCGATCCTATGTGGCTGACCAACTTGTCTGCAGACGATGTCTATACCTTATACAAGTGGCCACTATTCTATGACTCGCAAGATATAGTACAAGCCCTCCTGTTCCAAAGCATGATACGACTCTATTTTGCATTAGAGATACATGTCGGAGTTACTAGAGAGGAAAAGTACAAGAAATTTGAGGAGGTAATGAAGAATGTTAGACACTAATGTAAACTAGGTCCAAGGGGGAGTTTGTTGATACATATGTACCTAGTTTAGAAGCTTAATGTAAAATTTCTATCATGTCTTACATATATGTAATGAATGGGTATGAATGAAATAAAATATGTAGTTGATGCATATAATTTTTAATATTTCATTGTTTATTGTGTGATAATTTATAGTGAACTAACTATTTAGGTTTGTGGTTGTTGTACGTAATTCTAAGTCAATAATGATTGAGAAACGTGTTCAAACTTAATCGTATGAAGTCCTCATCCAAATGGACCATGCTAATGAACCATACGCATGAATACTTCAGGCTAATGGACTAGTCGCACGACTGAACTAGGAGACCGGATCAGTCGCACGATTGAGACATAAGATGACTAAGTCGGACGACTAAACCTTCAATAGTGCGGATGGATCAATCGCATGATTCAGTCGCACGACTGAACCATGTTAATAATGGTTTAGTCGTACGATTGGAAGACCCTAACCTATAAATACCACCTAATTCATGGAAAAACAAAACAATTCGAATACCTACGCACATAATCGTACCCTAGTCGTCCAGAGACTCACGAAAACCTGTTCCAAGTTCATAGTTCGCAGTTGATCTTGTTCTAATCGTTCTTAACATATCTTTAATCGTTAGATTGATCTGAACTGCGTTCTCACTGATTGGATCACCAATCAAATAGGATTCCGCACTATTTGATCTGGTATACGAGCACGATCAGTTAGTACTCTGTACATACACGGTCCTAACACAAACATTCCCCAAGAGCTTGTGTGGGAAGATCAATAGGAGGATTGACCAACCAACTCTGTATAAGCCACTCACTCACCAGATCTATCACCCATTCACTAACAACATCAATCTCCACAACACCCTTCAGCTACAAGTCAAAACACTCGGCCCATTTCACCTATTCTCTCTATTCACTCTCAACAATCTCTCTCATCCAGTCAAGACACTCAGCCAATCTCTCGTTTTACTCTTCAATCACCAGCTAGCCAACACACATAACCTATGTCTCGAATTATAGAAAATCAATCCAGTGAGAGCTTTAACATAGGGGAAACAGTCTTAGTCTCTCATGCCAGTACTGTTCATTATCATTATCCAAGACCGAATCTCTTGTCCATTCAAATGATACTGAACCAATTTCATCAGTCATTGCCAGTCAGCAGCAATAATAAACTCATCAAGATGAACCTGTTCAAGCAAAAGAGGAATGCTCTAGTTCAGCAAGTGTGGCTCATACTGTAGATCATAAAGATGTAATCGCTGATCAACAAAAAGAAAAGGCAGAAGAAGAAAAGTTTGAGGAAGTAATTGCCTATGATGAAGATGACATCAGTGATGAGGACATCCTAGTAAGCAAAAGCTATTTGGTGGCTAAATACAATAAGCTTGTAATAAAGTCTAACTGCAGAAAGAAAAGAATTCAAGAGCTGAAAGGGATTATGAAGAAAAGGATGTTCAGCTGATGCAACAAAATGCAATCGTCACAAGATTAAGAGAAGATGCTCAATGCAAAAATGAAGTCATTGATGCTCTACTGAATCTTCTTGAAGAGCAACCAAGCTAACAAGACCGTTGAAGAACAACATGCTAAGGTACAAAGAAAGAATGAAGAGGTTGAGGAGCTGAAGATGAAAATAAGTGATCTGGAATCTAAGTCGGTCACTACATCAGTACAACCAAAAGAACCGGTAGCATCCTCTAAGCAACTGATTCTATATTAGAAGAAGAGAAAGTACTTAGGCTCTACAAAGAAACAGGTAATCAATGTTGATCATTCACCTAAGAGGTAAAGGCATACATCTTTAGAGCACACTGCTTCAGTGAATGTTTCAACATCAAAGCCAGTTATTACTAATGAAGCTAAGAGTGATGCTGAATGGAAAGAGCTGACTGAAGAGGATTCCGTAAGTAGCCTTTGCGAATTCAAAGGGATGCCGTAGGTGGCCTTTCTCGACTGAATTAGGGTTTGTAAAAGTATGGATGCAAATGAGGTCATGGAGTATGGACTTATTAACACAATTGGGTTTGTTACTTGGACTTCATCATTAAACAAAAAAAACAATATTTGGACTTGGGCTCAAGTGTTGAAGATTGGGCTTATGATGAACAAAACAAAATCAGGGTTCATATTCAGGCTCTCATCAAACAAAAACAATGTGACATCGAGTTACAAAATATAGTTGTACCAAAGTTTTGATGACCTTGCTTCCACTTCAATAACAAGATTCTTGGCTTTGAACAACTATTCAACAAAAACAAGATCAAGCTTCATTTCACATCGGAAATCTACAATTTAGGGGGAGTATTGTTGGGTATTCTACTTTTGAAGAAATTGAAGATTTCCAATATTATTGAAGTTGAAGACTTGAAGAACAAAAACAACAAAAATATTAGTCTAGGGTTTATTTTGTAACCCTTTGGTGTCTTATCCACCTGTAACCCGAGAAAGAACTTCATCTCTCCCATCGCATTCATCTCAAATTCAGCTTTCATTACTGCTTCAAATTCTTTACATAGTTCTTTGTTCCTGGAACCGAAGATTATGTCATCAACATAAATTTAAATAAGCAGTAAGTCACCATCCTTTTCTTTGATGAACCGTGTACAATCAATTACTCCTCTGCGAAAGCCGTGTTTCACAACATGAGTCGAGAGTTTTTCATACCATCCTCTTGGGGCTTGGTGGAGCCCGTAGAGAGCATTGTCTAGTTTGTAAACTCTATCCCGATGATACAGATCCTCAAATCCTTCGGGTTGACTGACATACACTATCTCCCGGATTGCACCATGAAGAAATGCACTATTTACATCCAGTTGATAAACTTTAATCTTCATGTAAGAGGCATAGGCTAGGAATATACAAATTGCTTTCATTCTCACCACAGGTGCAAAGACTTCAGTGTAATCAATCCCCTCGACTTGTCGAAATCCTTGAACTACAAGTCGAGCCTTGTTTCTAATATGACCCCTTGGTCATCTTTCTTGCATTTCAAGACCCATTTGGTGCCAATGACCTTAGCACCTTTAGGTCTATCCACCAGTGTCCATACACCTAGCTTCTTGAATTGAAGAAGTTCTTCTTGCGTGGCACTCACCCATGCCTCGTCGTTTAGGGCTTCACTGACATATTTTGGCTCAAATTTAGACACAAAACATCGATGCACACCATCTTGAAGGTACCCCTTTTCCATTACCGAGGCATAATCAGCTGAGTATAGCTGATTTCTTGTTTGAACTCCTGATCTTACATCCCTAATGACATTTTCAAGAGGATGATAAACATTTAAGCGTGATCCCGAAGTGGTGGGAACAATTACCTCATTATCCAGGTTGTGAAGCCCCAGTTGAGTATCTGAGGCAGTGGGAGTGTGAGGTTCTGAAGTGTTAGAGGCATCAACATCAGATGCTTGTGTACTTGCAGTAGTAGGAACATGTTCCTCGTGATCCACCTGATCATTCTCCACATCTTCATCATCAAAGGAAGAGTCACTTACTTCCAGTGGTCCCCCTGAAGGACTGGAAGACTCACCTTGTGAACCTAATGTTGTGGAGTCTTGTGACGGTGTGTTTAAGACATCATACATCATTTTGGTTGCTAACTCATCTTCAGGAGGAGAGAGAACGATGTTGAAGGACTTAAAGAATCCATCATAATTGAAGAAGAATGCAGGTCCTTTGCTAGCAGGGGGTGGTGTATCTTTATACATCAACGTTGCACCACACTTCTACTTGACCCGTTGAGTTGTTGTACTCTCTTATTCGGTATGTTGTATCCTAAGAAAATTCATTCTTCGGCCTTCTCGCTGAACTTCCCTGACTGAGTTTTCTTCAGTAGAGTACATGGTGCTCCAACGATTCGAGGTACTCTAGATTAGGTTTACGTCTTTGCAGTAACTCATAACACATTTTACCATGACGCTTGACCACCAGGACTCGATTTAGGGTGTAACATGCATTGGCAACTGCCTCATTCCAGAATTGAATGGGTAGTTTCAAGTCTGCTAGCATCGTCCGGGCTGTCTCTATCAAGCTGTGATTCTTTCTCTTAGAAACTCTGTTCATTTGAGGAGTGTAGGCAGATGTGAACCGGTGCACAATTCCTTTTTCTTTACAAAATGCCTTCATCCATTGGTTCTTGAACTCCATACCGTTGTCTGAGCGAACTTGTCGTACCTTCAGCTTTTAGAGTGACTCCAATGTAGTTACCAGCTCTTTGAATGATTCAGATGTCTCTGATTTTGATTTCAGAAACATCACCCAAGAGAATCTTGAGTAATCATCCATAACTACATAGCAGTACAAGTCGCTAGCAATGCTCCCCGTACTAACGGACCATACAGATCCATGTGAAGAAGCTCAAGTGGCAACTTAATGGAAATAACTTTCTTAGCCTTGTGAGCCTTCTTGGTCTGTTTTCCTTTCTTACAAGCGACATAGAAATCCGGTAATTGCAAGTTTTTAAAGTTTACTCCATGCACTAGATCACTCTGGATCAAGTGATTCATCTTCCAGGGATTTATGTGTTCCATTCTCCTATGCCAGGAGATGGAGTCTTTCTCTGTTGCCTTTGACAAGAAGCATTGTACTTGATGATCAGTTGTGGAGGCCTTTGATAGATCCAAAACATATAGATCATTATATCTTGAAGTTGACATTAAGACTTGATCCTCCAAAATTACATAATCCTTCTTCAAGACATAGCACTTCTTGTTGTCAAAGACTACCTTAAAGCCTTTGTCACAGATTTGGGATATAGAAAGTAAGTTATTTTGAAGTTGTTGAATATAGTTTACCTTATCAAACTTCACTTTCTGGTTTCCCACTTCCCCTTGAGCTGTGATGTAACCTCCTTTATTTCCAACAAATGAAATGTGTCCTCCTTTAAATTTTTTTGACGTTTGACATGAGAGACAAGTTCCTAGTCATGTGCCTTGATGCACCGCTATCAACAATCCAGGTATTTGTAGAAGCACTATAGCGGACACCCTGCACATTTAAAGGAAATGATTAGTTGAGGTGAGGGACCCAAGCCTTAAATGGCTTGGGTGACCCAGAGGCATCACATATCATAAATTATACCCATTGTCCATTTGAGGGTGAGGGCATATCTATTTTCTTCTTGTTTTCATTATCAGACACTGTACTTGATTTTTCTTTCCATAGGCCAGTTTTGTGTAAGGCCTGTTTGTGATAACCAGACGACTGGCTTACAGTTTGAACTTTATGTTCACTAATCCTTTTTGGTGGAGTGATAGAACTCCGTTTAGAAGACCTTGGTTTCAGATCATGATGTTCAATTTTCTTTCTTGGTGTCTGATAATAAGACAGTTAGAAGCAATGTGTCCATACTATCCATAATTATAGCATGATCTAATTTCTAGACGTTGGTGGAACTGTTTCTGTGGGGAGGTGTGTGACACGGGTGTGACTTTAGTCTGTTTGGGTTTGGACACTACTGGTTTAGACGTTTTAGCTTCTTTAACAAAATTCATTTTTTGAACATTTTGAACATCTTTACCATTTTCTTTATTTGGACTAAGAGACGGTGCACGAGGTTGATTAACTTGTTTGGTCTTTTTCGGTTCAGAATTAGATATGTTTGAACCCGACTTCACGTTAACCTTTTCCAATTGCTCATCCAAATTAACAATAGGCATCTTACCTTTAGATTTTAAAATGGCCTTCTGTTGTTTAGTGGTAGATTCCATCGATTTACTCGTGGAATCTGGATCACTAACTAGATGAGTGGACACCACATGATCCTTGACAGGGTTGTTATTTACTGGTCTACATTTAGCATTTAACACTATCTCATGTGGTGGTGGAACCACTTTGTATCCCAACCCCTCCCCATTGTTTCGTTCTCTCACTAAGTGTTGGACTATATGAGAAGTACTTGTCCAACTGTACAGTTTTTGTTTTAATGAGTTTACTTCGACTTCCAAAACTGCTTTTTCTTTCTTAGTTGCTTCTAGGGAGTTTAAATAGAACTTTATGTCATTTTCTTGAATAAAATCAACTTCGGTTTTCCTTAGTTGTTTATTTAAAAGATCTATTTTCTCTTTATAACTATGCTCATTATGTTTTTAAAAATCCGGTTAGCCTCTTTGCACAGTTGTAAGTCATTTACTAAGCTATCTTTGTGATCTAATAACCTAGCAAATTTCGAATCTATGTTGTCTCCAAATTTATTACATTCATTAAAAGCATGATTATCAAAAAATTGGTATGTGGTACTTACCTGTGAAAACTCGGTTGATTCAGCCATTAGGGTAGAGTTTGACCTCTCCGATGCTGGAGATTCTAAACCGGTAGTTCTGAGATCCTCTTCATACAGGTGAGTGACCACATTAGCAGTATCTTCATGATCTGTCATTACTAGTTCAACTGCTATATCACCTTCACTTGCAGTGTCATCATCCAAAACCTCAACATTTGCAATGTTTGACTCACCCGGGGATACAAAACAAAAGGTCCAATTTTCACCTTCGTCATCTTGTGTAGTCAAAGCCTTAGGATCTTTGCTTGATGATGCAGCTTCACTTGTGGGTTTGTCTTTACGGTTGAATGATGAGAAAGGATTACCGTTACCTGTCTTCTTGGGCTTCAGACATTCATGTTTGAAGTGCTCCTTTTCTCCACAGTTAAAATAGGTAACTTTGGCTTTGTCAAAACCAAAAGTTGTATCCTTTGTGGCTATCAAGTCCTGTCCATTTTTCTTCACAAACTTCTTGGCTCTACGAACAGCACTTTCCAACGCCCATATAATGTCCATTCTTTCCAATTCATTCTCGTCCACCTGCTCGTAATCCCCATCAGCCAGATAGCAATTTCCGATCTTTCATGCAACTAGACCATCATAAGAATGAACAACCACAGCTAAGAGGTCCATATGCTCCTTTGCAATCTCCACAGTGATATTCCCAAGATTCTCGGTCTTCAACTTCATAGCGTTTGCTTCAGGTGCTATATATTGGGTGCATGATGACCCTGACGTTTCAAATCCTGAAGTAGTGGCTTGTGGAGGAGCTGCTGAACTTGACACAAATGCAGTTTGATGTGGTGCTCCTGAGCTTTTTGAGGTAGAAGTTGAATTATACAGAGACTGGTTCTGATCGTAAGATCCTTTCTGAGACCTGTACTTCATCCTTAGTTCCTCCTCCTTTAGTTTCAGAATGAAGTCATTTATGTCTAATTTTGCCAGTAAATTGTTCTGTCTCAAATTAGACACAAATGAGTCCCACTTCTCTGGTAGACCATTGGGAAAGCTTGATACCTTATCTTCCATTGACATTGTAACCCCATGAGTGTGCAGCTCACTTATTAAATGGTAGAATCGATCTATGACATCATCCAAGCTCTCCTTACCCATCGATGAGAAGTTATCAAACTCTTTCTTCAAAGTCTTTGCCTTTAGAGCTTTTACGATGCATTCTCGTCGTGTCGTTTTTCCAGAGCCTCCCATAATTTCTTTGCATGTTTATTCTTAGAAAACTGATGGAATATATCCTTACGTATCAATTGAGACAACAGAGCCTACACCTTTTTCTCAGCATTGTACTTCACCTTCTGGCTATCAGTCATGCCACCTAGAGTAAGTTTGACGCCATCAGCACCAACCGACATACTATAACCAGTTTCGATTGATTCCAACATATTAGGATCAACACCATTAAGGTAAATTTCAAACCTCTGCTTCCATTGTGGGTAATCATCTAACGTGATATGCTTAGGCGGCTTATTGTGATTCCCAATCTCATTTTCTAGATGTAATAGGTTCTGGATATGCGAGTCCCTACCTGCAGTAAATGCCGAGTACTGATCTTCCATTTATTTATGCTTTGAGAGTTAGAACAAAATTGTTTCACTGGTGTGAATGAGAGATGCGATTGGCTCAATCGTGCGGATGGACTAATGCGGATGGATCAATCGTGCGATTGAACCAATGCGGATAAGTTAATCGTGCGACTGAGCAAGTGCGGATGGACAATGCGAATGGGATGTTTAGTCATACGAATGGAGGGGCGACTGAGTCTATCGTGCGTGTGGGAGGTGCGATTGATTTCAGTCATGTGATTGAGCCAATCATGCGACTGAGGCTGCTGGATTTGAAAATTCGATGATTTTTGTACTTTGACACAAAAATACGATTTTTCACAAACTCTAATCTGTTGTAAGCCGAAAAACATGAACTTTTAGATCTGGAGACGTCGAAAACACTGTCTTACTCAAAAAGATGGTGATTTTGGATGAAAAAACGTGATTTTTACACCAAAACGATCGAATCACACACAAAATCAAGAGCAAAGCTCTGATAACCACTTGTTAGGACCGTTTACGTACAGAGTACTAACTGATTCTACGTGTATACCAACTCAAATAGTGCGTAATCCTATTTGATTGGCGATCCAATCAGGGAGAACACAGTTAAGATCAATCTAACGATTAATGAAACGTTACGAATGATTAGAACACGATCAACTGTGTTCTATGAACTTGGAACAGGTTTTCTTAAGTCTCTGGACGGCTAGGGTACGATTATGTGAGTAAGTATTCGAATTGTTTTGTTTTTCCACGAATTAGGTGGTATTTATAGGTTAGGGTTTTCCATTCGTACGACTGAACCATTAGCATGGTTCAGTCGTGCGACTGAGGCATGCAATTGATCCATCCGCATGACTGAAGGTCCAGTCGTGCGACTGAGTCATCTTATGTCTCAATCGGGGGACTGATCCAGTCTCCTGGTTCAGTAGTGTGACTGGTCCATTAGCATGAAGTATTCATGCGTATGGTCCATTAGCATGGTTCATTCGCATGAGAACTTCACACGATTAAGTTTGAACATGTTTCTCAATCATTGTTGACTAAGAACTATGTACAATAACCTCAAACCTATATAGTTTGTTCAATATGCATTATCACATAATAAACAATGAAATATTTAACATTATAAGCATTAACCACACATTGTATCTCATTCATACCCATTTAGTTACATATATGAAAGACATGAAAGACATTTTACATTAAGCTCCTAAACTGGGTACACATGTATCTACAACAACGACAACAACCACGACAACAACCACGACAACAACCATGACAACAACCACGATAACAACAACGACAACAACAACAACAACAACAATGACAACAACAACGAAAACAACAACGACAACAACAACGACAACAACAATGACAACAACGACAACAACAACGACAACAACGATGACAACAACGACAACAGCAACAACAACAACAACAATAAAAAACAACAACAACGACGACAACAACGATGACAACAACAATGATGACGACGAAAACAACCATGATAACAACCACGACAACAACCACGACAACAACGCGACAACAACGACGACAACAACAACGACAACAACAACGGCAACAACAACAACGACAACAAAGACAACAACAAAGACAACAAAAAAGACAATAACAACGACAACAAAAAACAACCACGACGACGACGACGATGACAATCACCCAGACGACGATGACGATGACAACAACAACAACAACAACAACAACATAAACAACAAAACACAACAACAACGACGACGACCATGACAATGAAAACAACAACAACAACGACAATGACGATGATAACAAAAATGACTACTACAACAACAACAACAACGACAACAACAACAACAACAATAACAACACAACAACAACGATGACGATGACAACAACAATGACCACAACAACAACAACAACAACACGACAACAACAACAATAACAACAACAACAACAACAACAACACAACAACAACAACGATGATGATGACAACAACAATGATGACGACGATAACAACAATGACAACAACCACGACAACAACCACAACAACAACAACAACAATGACCACAACAACGACAACAACAACGACAACCACAACGACAACAATGACAACAACAATGACAATCACAACAACACAACAACAACAACAACACAACAACGATGACGATGACAACAACAATGACCACAACACAACACAACAACAACGACAACAACAACAATAACAACAACAATAACAAAAACAACAACAACAACAACAACGATGATGATGACAACAACAATGATGACGACGATAACAACAATGACAACAACCACGACAACAACCACAACAACAACAACAACAATGACCACAACAACGACAACAACAACGACAACCACAACGACAACAATGACAACAACAATGACAATCACAACAACAACAACAATAACAAAAATAACAAGAACAACAACGATGATGACGATGACAACAACGATGACGACGATGACAACTACGATGACAACGACGACAACAACCACGACAACAACAACGACGACAACAACCACGACAACACCACGACAACAACCACAAAAACAACCATGACAACAACAACTACAACAAAATGACAACAACAACAACGACGACGACAACAACAACGCAACAACAACAACAACAACGACAACGACAACAACGAAAACAACAACAACCACGACGACGACGACCACCGCGACGACAACGACGACGAAGACAACAACAACAACAAAAAATGACCACAACAACGACAACAACGATGACGAAGACGACAGCGACAACAACAACAACAACAACAACAACGATGACATCAACAACGACAACAACAACGAAAACAACAATGACAACAACAACAACAACAATAACGACAACAACAAGAACAACGACAACAACAACAACAATGACAACAACAACAACTACAACTACAACAACAACAACAACAACAACACTTGTTTAAATTTTATATTTTATCATCCGCGTCATGTTAAATTTACATTAAATCACCTTATTTTTTTTAAGTTTTATACATAAATTTTCAAGTTATGTTAAATTTGTTTTTAACCAATTTACAATAGATCTTGTTACTGAAATAAAGTTACGGTTTATGCATTTGATATTTTTCTTCATCGTCTTGAGGTTATTTTTTATAGTGGGTTTTTTATTAGATTTTTATTAGTGTTTCACTTGTAATATTTTTTGAATGATTAGCGCTAAGTTATAATAATTGGAGTTATATATTTTAATTTGTATAAGTCTCATTGCATAGCATGGATACAACACACCAGTTACATAAAGTAAGGTAAATGACTTAATGAATAGAAAAACAATATGAGCCCAAGCCTATAATTTCTTTGTTGCCAACTTAAGGCCAAACTCAAAAACCTACACAAACCCAACAGGCCCTAAGTGGGAACTTATTTCTTAATACATACAATTTACAATGCACCCCTGGCTCGTAGGTGCTTGTGGAATACTTAAAGACGACCAAACGAATTTCTTCACGTTGTTAGGTGTACGGTTTTTCTTCAAGTCTACAATTTAAGAGCATGTTTGGGTAACTTTATGAAAATACATAAGGACTTATAGGTAAAAACACTTGTTAATTTATGATTTTTAACAAATGAGTTTCTAAAAAAATATTTGAATTAACTTATAAGGTAGGAAAACTAGTAAGTTAATAAGTTTTTTTCCTGAAAAGTGTTTAGATAAGCTTATTCATGTAAAAGGGGTAATGAGAGTTTTGTGTGGGATAGTGTAAGATAACTAGAAGTTGTTTTGATAAGTCGAGGAAACCCAGCTTATGAATTTCTTCTTTTCAAGTCAGGTTGACAAGTTAAAATGAGAAGTACTTATGCTTTTGCCAAACGCTCTTTAGGATGTATAAAGACTTATGATAAGCCATAAGTTATAAGAAGATTCTAATAAATTTACCCAAACACAAGATACATATAAAAATCATAGAGATACTTTTTACGGGTGTACGGTTAAATTTTAGGTCTTCAGACTATTGCTTGAACTTTAATATTCCAAGCCTTAGAGTATAATATTTAAGCGCTTTGGATCCGAATTTTGTGGTAACATTTAATTTGTGATAAGTTTTTGACAACACAGCAAATTTCTTCTTTTAATCAATTAAAACCGAAGACTGTACTATGTACGATAAATTTTAGGATGTACATTTCATGTTGAACACTTGAACTAATGATTTATATTCTGTTTCAGTAATATTTTATACTTCTTTGGAGATTAAGGCATGGTAATGTGTTTGTTAATGTATATAGCATACAAGTTGTTGCTTCAATGTCAACGCTTATGCGCTATTAATAAAACGAGTAATTTGGTTAAAATGGTAACGTATATAAAACTGAACCAGGTGTAACGCTGACCGTCCTATTTCTCTACTTTGAAAGATAGTGTTCATTGTGTTAACAAGTTGAAACCTCTATGGTCAAAACATAATTAAATTTCTAAAACTATACCGTAGCTAATGTTTAGTTTTGATATAAGGTATAAAATATAAAACTATATAATAAAATTTTAAGTACCCGTACTTTACACTTTTTAAAATACAAAACTATATAATAAAGATTATATATATGTATAATCTAATATACTTCGTACATAACAATATTATATTTAACAAAAGTTAATAACTATTAACACGATTATGCTATTAACACAAATGAAGTTCTTAGAATGGATAATTATAACGATATCATTATTTAAGATTGTCACAATAAAATGTTAATATAGTTACGAACCTAACATATTATAATTGAATCGGTACTTATTAATAAAATAATAACTTTAGTGTCACGTGACATTCTCTAATATATACTTATTAACAAATTATTAACTTTAGTGCCACGTGATATTATCTATGTCTTTACTTTATTCAATGCCTGCAAAAATATGTATTTGTTTTTATTGTTAGTATAGGTTCATTTGATTAATAGTCAACTTTTGAAACAAAAGATATTTAGGGAAATTTTAGAAATGTAACCTTTAATTAGTCCATATTTTCTCAATATTTTTTTATTCAAATAATTCATAAACTAAAACTGTAGAAATCATTTATAATTTTCATCATCTATGAAATCGATTCGTTGATTGTGTATTTCCATTAAACACTCAGTTTATATTCGAGTTTTAACACAAATACGTGATTTTTTTATCGAATCCTCTTCATTTTGAAGGAATTCATGGTATCATATTTGGCAATGAAATCATACCTGATTTTAAAATATTCTTAACATCCCACATTTACGACACTCGCGATTTGTTTTTACTAAATCTAATGATATCGCCTTCAAAAGGCTTCATCAACATTTTTGTTTTGGCTTCAATTTCATCAAGTTTCATTCAAGAAATGTATTTGTTTCATGTCATATTTAATCTTTCATCATCTATGATTATGATTCAACCTATTACTGTTTACAATTTTGTTTTTGGGTTAATATTATTTTACTTTCATATTACTAATTTAAAGGTGATGTATTTTAACAATCTATCTTTGAAAAGGTGTTATATGCTTCTAATTTTTTTTAAAAAAATTATGTGTACTGCCATATTATTATTATGTTTGATTGGAGTTCACTTGATATACGTGTAAATTGTTTTGATGTATCTAAAAGTAATATTGCAAATCACAGTTTTATTCCAATGTCAACTTTAAAACTTTGAGACAAAAGGATTTCATTTAAATTTCAAAAAAGACAAATGTTGTTAGAAGTGTGTTTTGCAATGATTATAATAAGAGCCATAAACAATGACTATCCAAAGTTGGTTTGTTTTTAAATAAAAATCATGATCAACTCTATGTTACATTATCTCAAATTAAAAGTAAACAAAAATTAAAAATATTATATTAGATAATGATGGAAAAATCACCAACAAAACATCAAATGATATATACAAATCAATTTTCGGATGTGTATGAATTTAAAATATTGTTTATGGATTAAAATCGCGTGCTACACAAATCTTTAGCCTAGTCATATATATAGTATGAAGAAGGAAATCTACATACTTAAAATCATGCACGTTAATTTTGAAATAAAAGATAATTTATTATTTTTGAAAAGTTATTTTAAAATGATTACTTAAAAGTAAATATCATATATTTATTAGTAATAATTATTGTTATTGAAATCTATTAAAATATGTAATAATATTAAAAGTATATAAGAAAAAACAAATATTTATAAAGTGATGGAGATGATGACATGATAAATGTAACGGCTAGGTGAACATACTAGTAATGAGCCATGTGTATAAATATTTATTCTTTTATTATTAATTATAGCCTAGTATTAAACCATGTGTAGAAATTGTTATTCTTTTGTTATTAATTGTAATAGAGAGATTGCAGATTATAAATAATAGGTTATAGATAATTTTTGGGTTTTAGATTTGCTATCTTTGTCTTTATATATGCAACATGCTATTTTGATTTATAAGAAATGAACAGCTACATATTTTATTGTAAAAGTTAGTAATCACCAATAAAAACAATTGTGGAAGATCCATCAGAACAAAATTCCATCGATCATTGATCACTTGGTAAATGAAGCATTTGTTAGTGATATGGTTCGTATAAACTGCTAGTAAAACCCATTTTGATCCGTCCGTATTACTTTTAATGGTCCCATAGAAAACTCTGTCAGTGATCTATGACTAAATACACATTCATTACCCATGCCTATTTTCCCCACCATCAGATATTGTATATGTTTTTTTCCTTCCCAATGTTTTATATATAATTTTTATCCAGGGATTAAAGCATGAAATGTGTTTGGCACTCCAATATTATATTTCCAATGGTAACGTCTTTTATTTGCATATTTCCATGTGGCTGACATTCTAAGAGATTCGATTGTTAGATTTTAAGCTATACACATTAACTATCTACACCTATAATTATATGGAACACAATTTTGAAATATAAACCCTGAAAAATGGATACTACTAAATTTATATTTGTCCTCAAGCTGACAATTGAAGTGGTAATTAAGATGTCTTCCATGTATATAAAAAAACTATTGGTTTAAATCATGTAAATGACAAGTACTAAAGTAGGTTAGAAGTAGTTTAAAAAAAGCTAAATTGATCGTTTTTATGTTTGAAATTCTTTTGTATTGTTTATAAATTAGTAGGCATTCTCGTTTTTCTTTTTTATTTTTTTCAATGTTTATCATGTGCAAATCGTATCTGTTGACTGACGAATATGGAATGTACAACGCATATTTAGCAATAATCATGAAGTTGATTAAAATATAAAGACTGACATCATCTATGACATATGCAAGTTACATGGTCTCTCACCCTACTATAAAATGAACCATTGATCGCACAATTCAAATATCCATATAAACAAGTTTAACTACTGAAGAATAATATATCCTATCAAAATGGCCGCTTACAAGCACTCATTTGGTGCTTTTGTGCTCCAAATAATGGTTCTAGCACTCATCTCTTTACATGCACATGGCCAAGGGTTAAAAGTAGGGTTTTATGAGAAATCATGCCCACAAGCAGAAAAGATTGTAACTAATGTCGTTAAGGATGTTATGGCTGTAGCTCCATCTCTTTCTGGCCCTTTGTTGAGAATGCATTTCCATGATTGCTTCATTAGGGTTTGTAACATTTTATATTATCATAAGATTTCAGTTCTCTAGCTCACTACAAGGAAAAACGTTTTTCCCTACCAAAATTACCAAAAAAGTTAACTGTCAGAACAGGCTTCGAATCTATGACAACTTTGTAACAAAAGGAAACCCTAAACACTTTTTCGACAACTTGGTACAATAGAAAAAAACCCTACAGGATCATTTTCTACTAGTGGCTTCTCAATTCACTTATCTTGTCAATTATATGTGTATACATATTTATTATATCAACTTTGCGGTTCTAGGGTTGCGATGGATCGATATTATTGGACTCTCCAACAAATCAATCGGAGAAATTCGCAGCACCGAATCTCAGCCTAAGAGGGTTTAATATCATCGATAGGGTGAAGGCGGCGTTAGAAACCGCCTGCCCTGGCATAGTTTCTTGTGCTGACATTGTAGCTCTAGTCGCCAGAGATGTTACCGTTGCGGTAGATTTATCCACGTCACAAATCTAATCCTGAAACTTTCATTTTCGTGATGATAATGCATGTTAAGTTATAAGGTTATAATTTCTTATCCTAACAATACTCTTTTCCTAACAGACAATGGGGCCATTTTGGGAGGTCGAAACGGGCCGACGAGATGGAATGGTGTCATTAATTAGCGATCCTATAAATCCTGTTACAGGATTGCCACCATTTACTGCAAACATCAGTGCTTTGAAACAATCATTTGCACTTAGAGGACTAAACACAAAAGACCTTGTTGTTCTATCCGGTACCTCCTGAATTAACAATATATTTTCATTCAAGTGAGTTTAATTCCATAAACCGTAATATTGTAGTTCATCATATCAATAAGCGTGTGTTTGATCATTATGTAGGAGGGCATACCATAGGGATGTCTCATTGCACATCATTCGACAGCAGGCTCTACAACTTCACTGGTAGAGGGGATACCGACCCCACAATGGACCCAAACTACATTGCGAGATTGAGGCTCAAGTGCAAGCCAGGAGACCAAACCACATTAGCTGAGTTGGACCCAGGGAGCTTCTTGACATTTGATGACTCTTACTACAAACAAGTGATTAAGAGGAGGGGGATTCTTGAATCTGATGCAGCCTTGCGTAATGACCCAGAGACTAGTGCGTACATGGTTCAAGCTACTACTCGCGGTTCCACTTTCTTTGAAGATTTTGGTCTGTCTATGGTTAAACTGGGTAGGATTGGGGTTCTTACAGGTTCTCAGGGTGAGGTTAGGAAACTTTGCAGCAAAACGAATTAACCTAGGATCTCTTTTGAAAAAAACGAACTAAAATAAAACCAAGAACTTCTCCTTTGTTGTATCAGTTTAATCTTACTAATACAAGCATAAGCCCATGTATAAGTTTGTATTCAATCTGGATTTTTGTTTTTTTTTCCTTTTTTTTCGATGTCTTACTTGTTTTGTATAAATCGGACTTTATGCTCACTAAATTGAAACATATATTTATCAATGGTTTACGTATATACTTGATGGTTACTTACGTTCAAATATGTTACATGAACAATTAAACAAAAGAGCATCACGGACTACGTTTCAGTCGTACTCCTTGGCTATATGTGCTTACAGATGAAATCTGTTCAATAACCATCTACACATACAGAAAACGGGAATGGGTAATCTCAGTTGTGAAAAATCACAGATGGAATGTACCGAAGGATCACCGAGGGCTGCAAACGCCAATTACAGACAACATTTGTAATTAAGGTCCTTCAAGGTGGTTGAATAAATGAAACATGCCCTGATGTGTGCCCAAACATGGATAAGCAAGCTTTAATCTTTTTGGAGGTTCAAAAACGGCTTATTTTATGAATTATTTAAATTTTTGTTTTATTTTTACATTTTGTTGAACTTTACATTTGACACAGTTTTCGGCTCATTTATGTTTCGTGGCCCATTCGACTTTTGCTTTGTTGCTTTATATGTTTATAAGAGATGGGAAATGATTATTGAAGTTTATGAAAAAAATTGTTTTTTCTCTATCACTATGTGTGTTAGTATAAACCTTAATTATTGATATTCTTTGTGAATCAACGATAGTTAAAAGGATTGTTCCTCGTATTCTCGATGAATCAATAGGTTTAATTGTATATCTCTCTAATTCCGACTACATCATGCCCTCGGTAATAATTAAATATTATCTTATCTAATAATCTAATAAAAGAAAATATTTGTTGTCGTATCCTCACATTCATTCCATCATATGTCAATATCTGAGTCACATTTAATAATCATATCAAATGCTATTGATATTTATTATATACTTTTAAAATTACACAACATATTTTTGTATATATTAAAACCATATTTCTCTTTTTATTAGAAGCCATAATTGTTTCAAAACAAAGCTACATGAAATATGAAGATTTTTTTTTACCTTTAGTTAATTATACGTTTATTTAAATTAATTAGTAATTATTATTATTATATTTATATTCAACTCGTGTATTACATGAAATATAAAGATTTTTTTTTACCTAAGTTAGTTAATTATACGTATATTTAAATTAATTAACATTATTATTATTATATTTATATTCAAATTGTGTATTACATGAGTTTTTAAAATAGTATATAATAACTAATAAATCATCTATCATAAAAACAGAAGTGGTAATTGGGCCAAATGAGCCGGGGATTCTATTACAGTCGGTCTTTGGGTGGTGTGTTTCACTTGTAGTGGTGGGCGGGCTAGATAACCAACACTATCTATATCATAAAACAGTAAAAGTTGCGGAAGAACTATTCCAATCTTTCGAAGCTGAGATGCAAGTTGTGGAAGGGTTATACTTTTTGTCTGATTATCTAATTATCACAGATGCAATCTTTGAACTAGCATTTGAGGTATAGTGAGAACTTTCTCAACTTACCTCTCACTCAAACAAAATCATCAACACATGCTCCAATCACCACCCACCAACTGAAACCTCTTCACAAGAACCTCCAAAGTCTCAAACTTTGGAAGACATTAAAGGAAGTAGGGAGTTGACTACAAAATAACTTACAGAGGAGGAATGTAGAGAAACAAATAAGAAAAGGTAGACTCCCCTCTGGTAAGCTACTAGCTGCAAGTAGCAAAGCAACTGTAGCCAAGCAGGAGGCTATCAACAATAAAAGAAGGGTGGAGATCATTGACAGACTTGTCAATCTAGGAGTTGCTAGTGAAGAGGTGCTCTTTTTACCACTTCAGGAGCTAATTGAGTTGGAAAGGCAACCCTGCTGCGGAAAAAACAAAAAGAATCAACAAGGTTGGCCTAGAGGAAGAATGGTTGAGAAAGAAAGAAGAAGCTTACCAATAGCTTAGGAGTGAAAGGATAACTTTCCTAAGCTCAAAGGGATCCCCTCATCATAATGATATGATCTTGTAGCTTTACAAGAAAGAACAAGATCAAATGAAGAAACAGAGAAAGAAGGTTGCGAGGGAAAATATGAAAGAAAAGAAGAAGAAAGAGGAAGAAGATCAACTTGCGAATGTCAAGAAGATGGATGATAAAGCCTAGATGAAAGATTATCTCAGGGCCCATGGCTTCTCAGGCAGGCTAGTTAGCCCCATGTCTTAAATGACCCTGCAACGACATGTTAGTTAAATCAAGGCTGACAATTGCTCAGGAAGAAAGAAAGATATGTACAAAGGAGAACAGGGAATGACTTCTAAACCAACACCAATCCCACAATGACAACATGAACATATTCATTTCCCTTTCCTCATCAAAACCAAGCCAACCTCTGAGCCATACACTCCTGAACCTACTCCATTATCCTTACCCTCTTCCATACTAATTCTATTAAAACAACCACCTCCACTACTTATCCTTAAACCTATAACACTCTCCAAAACCTAAACTTCACCTACCAAACAACTACCCAAGTCATCCACTCAACCATCAAAACCTCTTTCCTTAAAATAATTCAAGAAGATCAAGAGGAAGCTCATCAACTGCATCACTCTGAGCAATCTCTTGTGAGAAGGGGTCCATCAAACTAACCTTCGTTTATGGCTCCTCATGTTCCCTCATAAGAGATCAATTCTTTAATCTGCTTAGAGGAACACTGAACCATGCCTTAAAACTCTTGGCAACCAACTTTGACTCCATTGGAGAAGAAAAGAAGATGCTGAGAAGGATACTATTGAATCTACTGGATATTAGAAAGGGAGACAAGTTACCATCTCAACCACTCATTCCTAGAAAGAAAATAGTCCAGTGGAGGTTCGATGACTTTTCTCACAACTTTGTTATGGAAAGAGAGAATGGTGAAATCAACAAGCTCAATGCCTCTTCTCTACTACACTAAAGCAAATTTGACATTGCTGAGTTAGCAGAGAAACCATTCTCTAATCCATCTAACTTTGAGGTAGTTGCTGACATCAGAAATCATCTGAGCAATCTTCATCTGGCCGAACTAACTCCAAAGGCCTAGATTGAAGAAGTGTTTAAGCTGAGAGAGAAGGATGAAAAATAAAGGTCAGCAACCAAAGGAAAAGTATTTCTTCAAATAGTTGTAGGCCCTAAATTGAAATCCTATTGGACCTTGAATGAATCATACATGCCAACTCAAGTGGTGGGTTGATGGTTGTTGTGCTAGAATTCCCACTGTCCAAGAACCAATACGGATGAAGAATCTGCTAAGAAGACAAGTGTTGGCTAACAGTATTTGTATATGCGGAAGACATAGAACAAATGCTGAAAAGTGTTTATTCTTCTGTATTAACAAATGCGGACAATCGGAAACAAATGTTGACAAGGTTTTGAACATCTGCATTGACTAATATGGATGCCTAACAAAAAATGTGCATATGTGTTTGTTCATCTGCAATTGTCAATGCTGATGACCAAACACTAATGCTGAAGACAAAGAAGAAATGCTAATCAAGATCAACACATCTGCATTAGTCAATGCGGATGAACAAAAGAAATGCTTATGAAGACTTAGATTAGTTCTCTGATGTATAGGTCAGCGGTAGTTTAGAATAGTTCGTATGTGATGTGACTGTTTATAGGAATTATAGACAATTAGAATATTTTGTTTAGTCTTATGTTCTCAAGGTGTATTGTTACTGTTTAATTCTTAAACCCTAACATTTATTGTAACCGATCACCTTCATTAATACAAAGAGCACTTATGAGTATTTCTTGCATTCAATGTTCTTGATTGTTTGATTCCGCCATACAATCATTGACTCAATCATTTATGAGTATTTCTTGTATTCAATGTTCCTTGACTGTCCTTGTGAGAATATCAATCTCACACCCAGTCAATTGGTATTAGAGCTCTAGCTCTCGGTTCTTTTTCAGATCTGCCTAGATCTTAACAGAACTCGATTAATATGGTGATTGAGTTACTAATAGAGTGTTCGACTACCTCTACTTAGTAAACTGCAGAAAACTCTTCAACAGTCAATGCTCATCTGTACTCATCGTTAAGAACAAACCCGTTAACCGAAACTTAGAAACATCAGCAGATCTTGTTACACATTAACCTGTTTGAACTGTTTGGACTAGTTGTATTTAACAACCAATCTAATCATTATTCAAACAAGTTAAATACAACTTACTAAAATGGATTCACATATTTTTTCCGAACTTGGAAATACTCCAAAACCTCCCATGCTTAATAGATATCTGATTTTATGCTATGGAAAATCAGATTCACGAACTATATTACAGGTGTAGATCCCGACTATTGGATTTCAATATGTAAAGGGCCTCATATTCATGTGACACTTTCTACTAATCAGGCTGCATTGTACAAAACCATAAGAATACCCATTGAGGATCTCACTCTTGATGACGATGACTACAAAAAGATAAAGGTTGATCTCAAAGCTTACTCTATACTCACTCAAGCACTAAAAATGGATGTGCTGAAAAGACTTGAAAAGTATGGAACTGCTAAAGCTGTATAGGATGCATTATTGATAATGTGTGAAGGAAGAAGTGAAGTGGCTGGAATTAACAAGGATAAGCTTGTTAATCAATATGAAACCTTTTATCACTCCAAGGGGGAGTCAATCTCTAAACAACTACATAGATTTGTGCAGATGGTAAATGATTTAGATATCACAGGGTTAACATACAAAGTCAAAGAACTGAATAACAAGATGCTTCACAGTCTTCCAGAAAGTTGGATACAAAATGTTACAATGCTAAAAACACTCTTCAACTTGAGATTACCACACTGGACATCATGATTGGCAAAATAGAAGCTCTGGAACTTGATGAAAGGAGCAGAAATCTTGGTGGTCCTCGAGTTATTGAAGCTTACAAATTTCCATCAGACACACACTTTGTGGAAAATGCATTCATCACTAAGGATGATGTTTTTCTCTCCTCAAGAGAACAAATGAAGACAACTGGTTTCATCGCTGCTCCATCAACAAAAAGCCATCAACATCATCTCAACTGACATGGTTAACTGCCACTCACTCAACTGCTCATGAAGACCCAAGATCAGAAAAGCAAAAGACAACTTACAATGCATTTGTTGTTAGTTTTGAAGCTTATCTAGGAGGCAGACTTAATTCTGCTCATTTGATCCAAGAAGATTTTGAAAAAATGGATCCAAATGATGTGAAAGAAATGGATCTGCAGTGGCAAATGGCTATGGTTATAATGAGAGCCAAGAAGTTCTTCTATAAGGGGAGAAAGCTTAGCCTTATTGAAAACACCAAACTTGGATATGACTAGTCTAAGGTAAAGTGTTTTAACTATGGAATGACTGGTCACTTCTCCAGAGAATGTAATGATCTTCAAAGAAACAACAACAATTTCAAAAGAATTCTCAACATCAGTCATCTCCACAACCAAGCACAAGCTTCCACTCCAACAATCAACAACAGTAGTATCATTAACAACATCAACATCCTTATTAGAATCAGCCACAACTGACTAATCAAGCTCGTGGAAGCAGTCAGTCATCCTCAAATTTTCTTGTTATTCAATAAGATGGAGTATGTGATTGGAGTCTATATACAGAGGAAGTGAAGCCTTAATTTCAGAATCATGCACTCATGGCTCACATAAATGATAGTCCATCTCCTATGCCATCTGAGGTAAAATTCAACTTTGTAGTGATAAATGTATTACTCAACTACATGGTTATCGAGAGCATAATCATAAACTGGCTGATAAAATAAAGAATAAAAGGTCAAGTCAGAGATGCTTAAGAGAGAAATTAAAGGCTTTAAAATCAAAATTAAATCTCTCATCGCTGATATTGAAAAATTGCATGGTGAAAGGTACGCTCTTGCAGTTGAGAATGAGCAACTAACTAAAAAGTTAGCTCAATCAAAAGTTGAACGAACACTTACTGAAGTAAAACTTGAAAAGTTTCAATTGTCTTCAGTCAAGCTGTAATAGATGCTTGAGTCACAAGAAGATCCCAAGGATATGTCTAGGATTGGGTATAACTCTTGTCCTCCACCCTACAATGACAACTACACTGTCATGCCTGAATCAGTCACACTCAAAGAGCAAACTAAACCTAATACTAATGAACCACAAACAATAGTAAAACAAGTCACAAATCCTCAAAATGAACCAAATGTTTATGTCACACCCCGACCGACGGAGCAATCATCGGGGCGGATGAATGTGAAATGATTATTCATAGCACATGGAACTAACTAAGTTGTAATAATATTAAATATTATTTTTACTGAACATTACAATACAATTATATCATTATAAAATAATCAGGATACAACCAATAACATAAGATTGCAATTAATCTATGTCCAAGTCCTATATGAGCACAAGGAGATCTTTAAGTAATAAACCTGAAACATGTTAAAAATAAAGGGTCAACTTTGAAAGTTGGTGAGTTCCCATGGGTTGAACATACATATATATAAAAAATTTACAAGTAGCAATTCATGTCAATGGTTATGAATTATGCAAGTTTATAGAACATATATAGCTATAACCAAACCTCGACTTGCTTACAAGTATATATGACTGGCTAGGTGTATTTGGTTCCCATGATGAACAAGCATACGTTATCAGGAGCCAGAAATACATAGGCTTTAGCACCAAATAGGCTTGTCAAGCCTAAAGATCTAAGGCGTCACCAGGCTAGCAATAGTTAATGATTGTAAACAAAATATGTATCTCATATAAGACTTACAATAACACAAATAACCATGACAAAAAGGTAAAGATGATTGCATGTGCAGTTACAAGTATCTAGATGCTTACAAGTGTAAGTTTATAAAGTTAACATGTTTCACCCCAAAAGGTGTGAAATAAAATAAAAAGGGGGCATGGAGAATTCACATGATAAACTCACAATAATAGTGATGGTTGTAGGGTACATAAGAAAGCTTGGATGTCAAGAGTCAAAGGTGATGTCCTAGATGATAAAAAAAAATAACTTGAGGTCGGAATTCATTAAAAGAAGTTAGGACACTTAGGAATGCCAATAAGCAAAAGGTAGATCAAAAAACGGTTATTATACCAATTTTAGATTCTGGACAGAATGTTTGGTATGGGTTTAAACAAGTTTTTAAAATAGTAAACAATTTCATAAAATTATAAAAATTTATGTTTGACTAGATAAAAGTCTCACAGACAACTTTCAATTAGAAATATTTTTATGAAAAGATCCATAAATATGTCAAACAAGCAGCACAAGACAGGAGGTGCTGAAATGCGCACATATCTTGTATAGGCTATTGTGGAGTTGTCCGATTGAGTTTGAAAACGTTTAAACTGTCGTTGAAAAGATAATTCAATGAAATTAATATTGGAGTTTGATTTACTCAAATTTAGTTTGTTATGATCATATTATGGTCGGTTGAAGTAAGATTATATTCTGCTAGAATTGTAGTAAGGCACTTATGTGCACTTTTAAAATCGTGAAAGCATGAAACGGGTTAGAACATTTTATTATGTCAATATATGGTATATTAGTCTTCATTTGAGTTATAAAAATATTCTAAGACTTTGGCATAGCCATCATTTAGAACAATAATCTTGTGGAATAACCGAATGCGACGGCATAGCCATCCATATGCAAACGAGATTCTTTGTTTATGCTAGTGTGTTGTTAGCTTAATTTAGGAATGTTAGTGATTGTTATAAGGTTAGTGATTATTAAAATATTAATGATCAAATGATAATGATTAAAATAAAAAGAGATTTGGTAGAAGAAAGAACAATAGTAAGAACATAAAGTCATGAGAACAATTGGATGTTAGGATGATTGAAATGTGTAATATTAAAGCAATAAAAGATTACCTTAGTATTAAGAATTCTTGAAATTTCTTTTAAAATAAAATTCTTCAAATTTATCATAACCAATGGATGAAAGAAAGATATGAGAGTGAGATTTTTTAGAGAATGAGCAAATGAAAAGTGAGGTCTAAGCCTTGCTTTTATACTTGAGGTTAGGAGGAGGTTATGAATGTGTTAATGGTGATTTATAAGTCTTTTAAAAGGGGACTATGATTGGAATTTGAAATAAATATAAAATTAAATAATTTAAATAAATAAAAGAATATTATAATTTAAAATTTCAATTTATGAAGACTTTAATTTTAACAACTTTTTGTTATAAAATCTTTATAGACTTTATAAAACCAATTTAAATAATCAATCAACTTATTTATTTATTAATCTTTATAACTTTTATAAAACTTGTAAATTTATAATTTGATTATTTATTTTACTTAATAATTAAAATTTATAATTACTTATAAAATTGTATAAGTTTATTTGAATTCATTTCATAACTTAATATATTTTAATAAAACTTTCCATTTATTATATCTTGTAAAATAACTAATAAGTCTTTATATCTTTATGAAAACAAATTGTTTATAAATCAATAAGTTATTACAAGTTGATTTAATGTATTTGATTGTAAGGCCCCGTTCCCGGGCACGTCACAGTTGTCATTCATCGCACATAAAACATTTTAAAACGTACATTTATTTTGTAGCGAAATTTAAAACTTTCATTAATCACTAAAAACATGGTATTTCATTCATTTACAACATTCGTTTTCATCTCAAAATACAATGACATGTCAAAATATGGATGCCAGCCTCAAAACACTCCGAGTAGCTTATGCATCCATGCCTGCAACTCCTTAGCATCAACAAAATACCTGCCAACTATCATACATACAAAAGTCAGTGATGATGCGTGAGTTCTAGTTTTTATAATAAAATACTTTATTTCCTTTAAAAACTATCTTTACATTCATTCGTGGTAATACAACATACGTTCATACTGATAATAATAATAATAATTATTATCTTCATCATCAATAGTTCATTCATTCGTTTCTTTGCTCATTACTCTTCATTACTCGAATCTTGTCTCATGCAATATCCCCGACTCATGCTCGAAAGCTGATGCTGTGCCGGAGTCTGTACACAAACCCCGACTCATGTCCGAAACTGACACAGCACCGGGATACCTCGTCTCATGCATATCCCCGACTCATGCTCGAAAGCTGATACTGTGTCAGGTCCTGATAAACAAAACCCCACACTCATGTCCGAAGACTGAAACAGTACTGGGGTACGCAACATGGATCTCATCATCCGTCACTTTCATGTTCACCATTTGTTATCTCATGTGTCCATTTCATTCTCTATCCTATTCATTCGTTTCGTACTTTATCATTATCTTTCACTTCGTTACATAATACTTTATGTTCGTTAATTGATTCGTTCATACATCACACCACGTAAAGTCATACATAATGTATTTTAAAACAAAATATGTACGTTTTGAAAACTCTTTGACGAATAAAGATAACACATCACTCACACATATACACATCATAATTTCATCACATCACCATGCACACATCAAGCATAAGTCATCACGTCATAACAAGGTCTGTCTCCCTATTTTACCCCTTAAAACCACTTAGAAAATCTTAAGTCCAAAATGGGTGCCTGGGACTTTTAGGCGCATGAGCATAAAAATTCTAAGTGTAAAACAGTCTGGGCGCATGGTTAATGTTTAGGTGTTTCTTCTCTGTTAAGGCGCTTTGCCACTATGTAGTCGCATGGACACTTAGCCGTTTTGGCAACTTGGGCGCATGGACACTATTGGGCGTTTCTGCCCTGTTCAGGCGCTTTGGCACTATGCAGGCGCATGGACACTTAGATTATTAACACTTAGGCGTATGGGGGCACTGTTTAGGTGCATGGCCCACTCTTGGGCGCATGGCCAACACCTAGGCGCATGGCCAACATGCTGGGTGCATGGGCACTGTTCATGCAATCAATATTTCTGAAATGTTTTCTATGCTACTAACATCACCGATTATCATTCTAACACTACCCAAGCATAGATCTAACATACTAAGGCATGCTAGACAGCTCAACACTATCAACACTAACCACCAACTCTAAAACATACACACACAGAACATCATCGAAAAATAGCTGAAACTCACGGTTTTACTTGAAAACATTTTCTTGGTATGCATAATAGCCCAAACAAGTTGAAAATCGGTAAAAGAAGGCTTCTAGTAACTCACGTTGAGCAGCCTTTGAGCAACACACTTGAAGGTTCGAGACCCACCTTCAATTAAGCTCTTAAATCCCAAAAACAAACACTAAACACCAAGAACTTCAGTCATGAACTTGAAACCCAGCTGAAACCAAGCTTATATAAAAGAGAACTCACCTTTGCAGCTGCTTCTTCCACTTTCTTTCAATAGATCCGAGGGCTTTCTCTCTCTCCTTTCTTCTTTTAAGCCGAATGGAGATGGTGAAGAAGGGATGGGCAGCCAAGCCCCTTTAAACCTTAAAATAATAAGGTTTTGTACTTTGTACACTTTATCCCCCTCCACTTGTGCTCATTATCTATTCTTTCTATTTACTTTCTTTTTCCTTTCGTTTAAATTAAAATTCGGGGTGTTACAAGTCTACCCTCCTTAAAGAGGTTCGTCCCCGAAACCTGTCGCTTCTCAAATAGTTACGGATAACACTGTCTCACCTCTTCCTTGACCATGCACTTAGACTTAGATCCCTTTAAGCTTCACTGCACCCACACAAGTGAGACCAACATCCTCCTTAGCCCATTCTCTTCTTCTTATTACTAATGGCCACCAGTTGCTTCTTGTAGTTGAATACTTTGTCCACCCCAGTGTTCTCTAGTGGCATGATCATATTCTCATCGATCGAACACTTTCTTAGACGAGATGCAAAAACATCAGATGAATTCCACTTAACTTATCGGGTAGCTCCAGTCGATGTGTCACTTCTCCTACCTGAGCAACAACTAGGAATGACCCTCTATACTTTAGTATTAGCTTTACTCAATTTCCAAATCAAACAATCCGCTTTCCTGGTCTAAGCCTTCATCATAATCCATTGTCGTAGGTCAACACCGAACTCTGGTCGTGCACGGTTGATCAATCCATTTTCTTGCAACACTTGGGGTTTGAGTCGTAGATTACTGATCAATTCACCCGGAGATGCATGTCTATCCACCTACGTCTGTCTTGAACAGTCTAGCAAGAACAAGTGCTCTCTCTCATTCTATCGCGCAATCCTCTAGGGCATTAGGTAACCTGGTGGACTTACTATAGCAATTCTTACATCGAAGGCTCATCGATCTTCCTACTCCTAACGTGCAACATCACAGAAGATAGCAGCAACAAACTACTACAAGCGCCACAATTAAAGTATAGATGCATAAATCTAAATTACCAAAATGTACCTGACATTACTTGGAGTCTAATCTAGCCTCCTCGGTCATAGCATAGGTTCTAGCCTTCACCCTCTGTTCTCCTTCTCCTACCGGAGCTTCCTGCTCTCGACCTCTTGCAATCTCTGCTCATATGTCCAGTCTCGCCACAGTCGTAGCATTTAGCCATTTGACAATCTCTTGCCTTGTGGCCCACCTTTCCACATTGGAAGAAAACGTTCGTCACCATTTGCACTCCCCTTCGTGACCTCTACCACACTTCTTGCATACCTTGTCCTTCCTGTTATCCTCTCTCAATCATCAACCCTCATCATCTTCGCTTCAGCCACAATTCCGTCATCATTATCTCGCCTTCCATTCCCCTTTTTGGCATGGTTCCGTTCTTCCACTTCGTCGTGTCACCATCACCTCTCACTCGTCGTACAATCTCCCAGCTAAGTCGACCACCGATCTGAATATAACTGGTCGGGCAGCGATCAAATGTCTGTGGATGTCTGTCGGCAGTTCTTCAATGTACCTCTTGAGGTGTCATGAGATAGGTGTCACCTGATCTGGCACTAGTCTTGCCATCTCGTTGAACTTAGTGGTGTACTGCTGGTGTGTCATCGTTCCCGCCTCTAGCGGTAAGAACTCTCTCGCAATCTTGTCCAATTCTTGGTGAGGACAAAATCTTCGATCACCAGCTTCTTCAGTTCATTCCACCTCATCTTTCCGATTGCCCTTGTACCCTCAGCCTGGACTATATTGTCCCACCAGCATATGGCCGAGTCCACAAACGAATGGGTAGCGAACTTCACCTTTTGGTCCTCTCGGCCCTCATGATGTCAAGGACATCTCCTTCTCTCTCACCATCGGTAAGTAGTAGCAGCAGTGCTATTACCATCAAAGTAGGGAGCTTGCACCTTTCAAATGCCCTGTAATTACAGCCTCGTACTACCTCAGGCACAAGCTCTTCTTCCTCCTCTTACTCATCAGTAGGGATAACCATCTCGGTCTCCGGTTGCTCTCTCCTTCCCGAGGACCTACTCCTCTCCTTCCTTTCACCTTCCCTAACAGCTTTAATCACTTCGGTCACTACAGACGGTAGAATCGACTGCATAACTTGATGGACCTCTTCTACTACTGCCTCTTTCACCGAGGCCCTCAAGTTCGTGCTCTCATCACCACCGTCGTGGTGTTGCATCTCGGGCTCCTCACGTGTCCTCTCAATAGCCCTAGCCCTATTCCTTGTAACATGCAGTTCAGCACCACATCCTCCCTATGCTCCACCGTAGAGGCCTTAGACGATCTACCTCCAACCATTCTCTAATCCATAAGATTCAAACACTAACATGGTCATTCAGGTAATAACTCGAATTATGTCAAGTATAGTAAGTCCCTAATTACAGTAGCCAGTTGTGATTAGCCACTTACTTTACTCTTCACACCCCAAGCATCTCCAATTCTGACTATATCAGTATCTAAATCTACAGAAAAGCACACATAACATGCGCACATAATACTGGTTAACCGTTAGCTTACATAAAATGTTTACATAAAACCTGGTCCTGCAGACACGTAGCTACTAGGACTGGTATCCTTTTCCTTTTAGTCCCATTCTCAGTTTAAGTTTAGGTTTCTTTTGAAAATATTTACCCATTTCACTTAAACTTTCGCTCTGATACCAACTTGTAAGGCCCCGTTCCCGGGCACCTCACAGTTGGTCATTCATCGCACATAAAACATTTTAAAACGTACATTTATTTTGCAGCGGAATATAAAACTTTCATTAATAACTAAAAACATGGCATTTCCTTCATATACAACATCGTTTTCATCTCAAAATACAATGACATGTGAAAATATGGATGCAGCCTCAAAACGCTCTCATTAACGATGTGTCCAACATGCGCATTTGTCAGTCTAAATGACATAATCAGAAACTCGTAATGGTCATAATAGGTTATGAATGCTGTCTTTGGAACATCTTCCTCAGATCAATAGGTGATGATAACCTGATTGTAGATCAATCTTTGAGTAGATGCTAGATCCTTGAATCTGATCAAACAGATCATTGATTCTTGGCAATGGGTATTGATTCTTGATAGTTAGTTTGTTCAATTCTTGATAATCGATGCACATTCTGAATGACCCATCTTTCTTCTTTGACAAACAAGACTGGTGCTCCCCATGGCGAGAAGCTTGGTCTTATAATTCCCTTATCCAACAGTTCTTTAATTGCTTGGACAATTCTCCCATCTCCAAAGGCGCTAATCGATATGGTGATCGGGCAACAGGATCAACTCCAGGTACTAAGTCGATTTGGAATTCAATCTGTCTAGAAGGAGGAAATCCAGGCAGATCATCTGGAATGACATCTGGATAGTCTCGAACTATCGGTATGTTCTTAAGCTTTTGATTTTCATTCTTAGTATCCACCTCCTTGGCAAGACATGCTGGATACCCTTCTTGTAAATACTTGAAAACCTTCATTACATTTAAAATCTTCAAAGTAGGTCTCCCTTTATCACCTTGGATTGTCAAAGTTCCACATTTTGGAAGAGGTAGATGACTAATCTTCTCGTAGCATACCACTTCAACACGATGTTTTGACAACCAATCCATGGCTACGACATTGTCAAAATTACCAGGCACAACAGGTAGGAGGTCGATGCTAAAGGAAGGACCCTCTAACTGCATAGTGCACCTCTAACTACATCACACGCCTCATTTATCTTTTTGTTGGCTAGCTCGATGATATATTTATTATCTAATTTACTAGATCTAAGGCCATGTAATGGTTCAATGTCCTTTGAGACAAAACTCATCTAGGCTCCAGTATCAAATAAAATAGATGCGAAATGGTTGTTGACAAGGAATGTACCAGTAACGATGGATGGTTCCTGCCTTGCCTCCTGGCAATTATCTCAAACGCCCTGCCCCTTGCACTTGATCCTTATGCTTGGGGCAATCCCTCTTGCAGTGACCTTTAACTCCACATTCAAAACACCTTAGCCCATTTTTCTTGGGCTTCTTAGTCAACCTCACTCGACAATTCAGAGCTTGATGCCATTCTTGTTACATCTTGAACATACATTCACATTGAAGTTACCACCATGATGAAGATTACACTTGCTACACCTCAGCTGTACACTAGCTTGTCTCCTTGCCTCCGACAAGTTCGCAACATTCATCTTTCTTGATCCAACCCTTTGATTCTTCTGATTGCTAGATTGGTTCTTGAAACTTCCAGTCCACTTCCTCTTATTCTCCACGATTCTCTTATCAGTCTCCAAAACCTTCCTTTCATTCTCCATTGGCTTTTTATGAGCATCCCCTTTCTTGACTAGCACACCTCTCCGAATAGCATCATCAGTCAATGAATTAGCTAGTGCCACAACGCTCTACATATGGTAGGATTTGATGTTGTAACCATGCCTCTAATCTGGGATGCCAATCCCTAAATATATCTCTCAATCCTGACGTAGTCTAGAGTCACCATTTGGGGTACAAGTCTTGCTAGATCATTAAACGTGGAAGTGTAGGCACTAATTTCCGCACCTTCCATAGTCAGATTCCAGAATTTAGTCTCGATCTTTTGAAGCTCATTGCAAGGACAATACTCCTTAAGCAACATTTCCTTTAATTGGTTCCAAGAGAGACCAAACGCAGCTTCCTCTCCTAGGTTCTAAACTTGTGAATTCCACTAACTCAATGCTTCATCTTGGAATGAACATGTGGCATACTTGACTCACTGATTAGCATAACAGTTGCTGATTCCCATAACAGATTCCATCTTCTCTATCCATCTAATAATATCAAGAGGACTTCAGACCCTGTAAAGATTCGTGGATTACAAGCTTGGAATGTCTTGTAAGTACATCCGTGAGCTTGACTCCCAGAGGGATTTCCATTGAAACTATCTCCACTAGAACCACCCATGGTGCCACGTCCTCTACCCGCCCAACATTTGCATCATGTTGTTCGAGTGCAAAGATGACATGTTGGGATATCAATTGTGCTAACTCTTCAGTAGTGGTAGGTAAACCAGTACCTATAGCACTAATGGTATTTTGTGTGTTAGGTGCCATGAATTAACTTTTGTTATGTATGAAACAAAAGAGAATAAATGACGTACATGAAATACTATCAAAATGCGTAATATTAAGCATACAATCACAACATTTCGATAATCACGTCATTTATTAAAATCTAACACTAAATTGATGATTTTAATGATAGAGATATTTATTTCAAAATACATGTGATCCTCATAGTGAGTATCGGAGTCATGGATCAGAATGAATGGGGTTCGAGAAGGCATCTGTGATATAAGAATATCCGTACTAAATTTTCTAACTAAAGACATCTATAATTTATTTCTATTAAACAACAATAAACAAAAACATCATTAAGTTAATGCATGCATGACAAGGAACACTTGACAATGAACATTTTTTGTTATAGTCTAGATTTTCGAGAAATATTTTCTAGTTCGCTATAACCGTTGGCTCTGATACCAACTTCTGTCACACCCCAAAAAGCGCACCAGAAGGGCACGCGTATAAGGAAAGTTGGATTATTCCAACAATTATCGAGCAAACATATCATGACTACCATCGTTAATATTTATATTAAAATGTTATTACATCAACAAGTAGAAGTCTGAAATTTAAAAACTTAAGTTGTAATAACATAACATTGTTTTAACATAAACAATGATTTTAATCGGCAGCGGAATTTGTCCCAATGTGGTATCCAAAATCGATAGGTTTGCCAGTAAAAAACCCTTTTCATTCCCATGCATGCCTAATCTCCTAAAAAACATGCCCAAAATTTTATCAACAAAAAGCTGGCGAGTTCATAGGTTATACAAAAGGTTATCATAATTTCTTTTATAAAAGACATGATTATTCCGGAATCAACCCTTGGATCGTCAAGGACTAGCTAGGTCCACTGACTATGACCGCAACCAAGTGCCCATAATCAAACCAAGATACATAGTCCCTCAAATCCTTTCAACATATATTCCCTCTATACCGGACCGGTGACAACCGATCTTGAGGGGCGGTTGTCAAACCCAATAGATGTACCAGTATATCCTGTGGCCTCCAAGGTTAAAGATTATGTAAGGACAGCCATACACAAATAATAAAACAACTCAAGGCCATCATAAAGATCACGCAGTTATTCCATAATCATTTCATAAACAAAAATCGTTAGAGGATGTTTTTCTCCCAAACAGTTAAATAAAACGTTATTTAAAAATAGGGGCTATGAAAACTCACCTTCAAATGTGACAAGGAGATGATCTAGCAAAAATCAAGCACGGAAAATAAACGACCAATTACCGCCCTAATCACAAAGGATCATTGTTGAGTAATAAGTCTAATACATAAGTGTTTAACCAACTCACTACACTTATCTTGAAATCCATTTTTTAAGAACCGTTGGTGACTTTGGTTTAATTTAATAATTTATATTATAAGTGACAAATATTTATTAATTACATCAACCATTTAATCCCTTAAACAACAATCAGAATACACACACAAAATAACATGTGAAAGTATATAAAAAATGTAACGTAAAATTTACTAAGTTATATTATACAAACAAACAACAAACAAATAAGTAATTATGATTTTATAATGGTATTTTATTTAAGTTTTAGTATTTAAATATATCCATATCTTATTACCATCTCTTATATTATTAACTTATAAATATTACTTTATTTAATACAACTCAATTTTTATTATTCTTTTTAACAAATAATTATATTTTCAGTAGTATAATATATATGAAACTATTTTAGACAAGTTTCATTATAATTGTATGATATATTATGTTTGACCCAAATTTCACCCATATACGGTGACTTTTAACCCGAAACCGCATGGTTTTAAACACATAAACCGTATTTCAACCCACATATATCTTATGATCATTTTATATGTTTAAATATGACTCTTTTATACCAAAAACCTTCAAAAAATATTTTGTTAAAAATCAGTTCCAAAACAGTTCATTAATTTTACCCGAAATTGTCAGTTTTCGCCTTTTTCGCGCCTATAAAGTTATCACTGAATATATTGCTTGTTATGGATTTTTTATATACTTAAAAAAATAAGTTTTTAACTTCAAACACTTTATTATTTTCTTTCCAAATCCGGACTTGTGAGAAATTATTTGTTTTAGACCCGAAAATACCGTTTTAACGCGATTTTAAACGTAAAATGTTTACGAGATTAAACCTAATCATCAAAACTTTTATTTTCAGTAATTTACTAACTTTTTAACTTATATTTTATATGTTTTAAAGTTATTTATCCAGATCTTACTAAAATATTTGTCTTGTCCATTATATTTTAAGGCTTTAATATCAAAACGTTTTTAAGGCTTTGTTGTGGTCATGTCCCATCAACACTTGAGTACTTTTATTTCTAAATTTTTTTATCTTTTCTTTAAATCAAATTTGAATAAAAATACCAAAACCTCTAAATCTTTATCTCCATATGCATAGATCATCTAAATCATCTCTAAACTATAAGGAAGAACAAATGAAGAACAAAAGTGTAAACCATATATACAACATATATACGATTTCATACATGCATTGTCCAAATCATATATTTTATCTTGTGTTCTTAGTTTTCATTTCAACAAAACATACTTAAAAATCAAAATATTTCAGATCATGATCACCATTATTCATGGATCATCTCAATCCTTTATGAAATCAAAGTGCAAGATGGGTTCAAGAACATCATTTTTTACATGCAATCATGTATTACCCATTTCATCATTATGGTAAACTCCTTTTGAAGATGGGTTTCTTATGATGTTCATAACATTAAACCAAAGTTTGATCATCTTGCATGCAAGAGAAATCAACAAAATGTTGAAATATCATCAAAACACAAAATCATCATACACATACACATACTTACGATACATATACACACACACACATTGATTTAAAACACATTTCTTGTTAAAAACCTTTGTTGCAACCTTGGATTTCAAGAAAAGCTAGTTTTTGGCAAACAAATATTGCAACAATCATCCAAGAATCATGTTGCATGTCACAAAAGTTCAAAGTTCATACCTAAGATGAATAACTTTGAAGATTCAAAAATGATTTCTTTAGGGATTTCTTCTCCTTTGAGTAGGATTTATGCAAGTTTTGCACCAAACTCATAAGGGATCCTTGAAATCCAGAAATCAAAGCTTGAAAACAGTTTAGAATGATCAAAATCATGTGAAAGAGGGCTGTTCTTTGATGGTTCCAGCAATGGGTTTTAGAGAGAAGGAAGAGGAAAGTGTGTAGGTGAATTCTAGTGAGAGAAAGGTGAGGTGAGTGTGTGCAAAAGATGGAGTGTGAGGTGGTTTATATAGAGATGACCAAGGGTGACTAGAGAAATCTAATCATGTAATTAAATGTTAAAATGGCAGGTGGATATCTAAGTGAGATGCCATCGGGTGTAAGGCTGTGTCGGTCTCGTTAATTTTTTGTAAAAATCTTAAAGGTTCGGGTTTTCACGCGAAAACTTTCTATAAAATTAAAGTATTAGTTTAAGGCTTTCCAAGAGTTCACAACATTAAATAATAGTGACAAAAAGTCACCAATAAAAATATACGCGATATAACACAGTGTGCAACAGACTGTACGTTGCATCAAGACAATACTTAAAAAGTCTTAATTTTAGGCGATCAAAGTAAATAATATTAATATTATTATTCATTACTAATAATTTTCACTTAATATTATTAAGTATAAATTCAATATTTATTGACCAAATTTATTAACCAAATTATCACCAACGTCGTTAAACGCTTTATCGCTACGCGACCCGGTCATTTCTCAAAATTACCAATTATAAAATTTATCCACAAAGGGGCTTTGCTAGACCTTAAATGACCTTAGTTATCTTAAAATTAAGTCTTATGATGCATTTAAATATTTCTTTATATTTTATTAACGTACGGATATAACTTGAAAACACGAGATGGCACAAACATGTATTCTATCAAATCATCTTTTGATGAGTCACAGCTTTGGCATTGACGTTTGGGACACACCAATTTCAAAAATATGAACAGACTGGTCAAGGGAAACCATGTCATTGGTTTACCCCAAAAGGAATTTCACTTATTGATCACTGTTCTGCGTGTCTCAAAGGGAAACAACATAAGTCTTCCCACAACCAAAGCTTGTGAACACAAACAATACTCCATTGAAGCTACTCATATGGATCTTTTTGGTCCAACTCATGTTATGAGTATTGGAAATAAACAGTATTGTTTGGTGATCATTGATGATTTTTCAAGATTTTCATGAGTTTTCTTTTTACTTAATAAAAATGATGTGTCCGAGATAATAAAAGATTTTATCACAAAAATTGAAAATCAACTTGATCATAAGGTCAAAACAATCTGAAGTGATAATAGGATAAAATTTAAGAATGAAGATATGAGTTCATTTTGTGCAACCAGGGGCATTGGTCATCAATTCAGTGCAACTAGAACTCCTTATTAAAATAGGGTAGCTAAAAGGAGAAATAGAACACTAATTGAAGCAGCAAGAACAATGCTAGCTCATGCTAAACTGCCAATAACCTTTTGAGCATAAGCAGTTATCACATCGTACTTTGGGCAAAATAGAACCTTGATTGTAAAAGAAAGCAACAAGAATCCATATGAACTTCTTTTTCACAGAAAACCATTTATTGGATTTTTCAAGTCATTTGGCAGTCATGTCTTAATATTAAACACCCGAGACTATTTGGGAAAATTTTCATCTAAGTCTGATGAAGGATCTTTGTAGGTTATTCTTTTGTTTCAAAGGCTTACAGAGTGTATAATCCTAGATTAAACATTATTGATGAATCAACAAATGTTCAAAGGAACATTCATTATTCAAATATACAAATGGTCCCGACTGGTTGTTGATATTGACTCATTTACAAAATCTTTTGATCAATTTCACTTGTCTTATACAGGAAAACTAAATTCAGTGAACCTTCTTCATGTGTAGAAAGAAGAGATGATTTTGTAATGATTCCTCCTACCTCTATTGAGCAACTGAATGAAGATGTTCCACTACAATCATCTTAAGATCAAGTGTTTCAACTAAAGCTGGTCCCAGCTTGTTACCATCACCTTCAGAAAACCCATCAACTGAAGTCGGAAATCTAAATCAAGCTACACCTCCACTTGAAACAAAAAGAATTTCGATGATGGAAGTAATCAAAGTGCTGCCTGCTGAAGCAGTCACGGGAACATAATCTGATTATCTTCATAACTCCTCAACAGTACAAGATGAAGGTGCTCTCACCAAGATGATCTGAATGTCTCCAATATTGATATAACCATTGCTGGTGACTTAATTCCAACCACCAGAATACTCAAGAATCATCTGGTAGAAAGCATTATTAGTGAACTTAGTGAACGGGTAACAAGAAGCAAGTCAAGTGTTGCACCCTGAAAGGATCATACATGCCAACTCAATGGGTGATTTGATGATTACTTTGCTGGAATCCTTTAAGTCCAATAAGAAATGTGGATGAAGATTCTGCTAAGAAAAAGAACAAGGTTGTCTTCCGCATTTGTCAATATGGAAGACATAAAGCAAATACGGACAAGTATTTGTTCTTCCGTATTGACAAATGCGGAAGACTAAAAGTTAATGCGCACAAGACTTTGCTCATCCGCATTTGTCAAATGCGGATGACCGAACAAATGCGCTAAAGTATTTGTTCATCCGTATTAACCAATGTGGATGACCAACATACTAATGCGGATGATCAAGTGAAGAAATGCTGATGAAGTTAACTCATCCGCATTTGTCAATGCGGATGAACAAGCAAAGATGCGGATGAAGACTTAGACTAGTTCTGATGTAATAGGTCATGGGTAGTTTAGTCATTTTGTAAAAGACATCTTGTCTTCCTATAAATAGAATAGATAACCTCGTACTTGAGGTGACGACTGATAGAGAGAGATTTTTTGTTGTAATTATTCTTTGTAATTTATCAGCTTTCATATATACAATACAAAAGCGTTTATGAGTAATTTTCTTCAATTGAATGTTCTTTGATTGTTTATTTCTGCCATTCAATCACTGACTTGATTACCATAATGTTCTTTGATTGTTTGTTTTTGCCATTCAATCACTGACTTGATTACCATATTCGATTCACAGTAAGAATCTCAATCTTACTCAACCCAGTCAATTGGTATCAGAGCTTTGGCTCTCGGTTCTCTTTCAGATCTGCGCAAGAACTGAATAGAATTCGATTGATCTGGTAATCAAGTTGCTAATAAAGTATATCATCTTCTCTACTTAGTAAACAATAGAAAATACTCCTCTTAACACTCTCTCACCAAAATATTCACAACAACAAGAAACTAAATACAATCACAAATCTGGTTTCGAAATCTGTCTGAACTGTTTGGACAAGTTGGACTAATCAATCCTAAAAATCATCTAAATCTATATTATACCAGTTAAACACTTAGTTAAAATGGATTCTAACAACTACTCAGAACTTGGTCATACACCTAAACCTCCTATGCTAAAACATAAATCTGAGTTTAAACAGTGGAAAATCAAGTTTAAGAATTACATCACAGGTGCAGATCCTAATTTCTGGATCTCAATATGCTAGGGGCCACACATCCCTGTTTCTCTATCTGTAGATCAAGTTGCAATATATAGAACTGCAAGAATACCCATTGAAGATCTGACCTTAGATGATGAAGAATACAAGAAAATCAAGATTGACCTTAAAGCCTACTCTATTCTAACTCAAGCACTCAAGATGGATATGCTGAAAAGATTAGAGAAGTATGGTACTTCAAAAGCTGTGTGGGATGCATGAAGATCATGTGTGAAGGAAGCAGTGAGATAGCTGAAATTAACAAGGATAAGCTTGTTAATCAGTATGAAACATTCCACCACACCAAGGGTGAGTCCATATCCAAACATCTAAAAAAATTGTATAGTTGGTAAATGATTGGAAATCATGGGAGTACTAAAAGATCAAAGAATTAAACAAAACAATGCTTCACAGTCTCCCTGAAAGCTAGAAACAGAATGTAACCATGCTGAAAAATACTCTTGATCTTGAGAGTACTACTTTACACATCATGATAACAAAAATGAAGCTTTAGAACTTGATGAAAGAAGTAGAAATCTTGGTGGACCAAGAGTGATTGAGGCTTACAAATTTCCATCAGAATCTCATTCTGTGGAAAATGCCTTCATCACTAAGGAAGATGATTTTATCTCATCAAGAGATCAAATGAACAACACCGGGTTCATTGCAACTCCACCAATCAATCATCCATACATCTCTCAAACATCCAGAGTCATGCTATCTCAACACCTCCAGAGTCACTGCTGCTCCTCAAACTTCCAGAGTCACTGCTGCTCCTTAAACCACTCCTGAAGATACAAGATCAGAAGAACAAAAGGCAACTTACAATGCCTTTATTGCAAGCTTTGAAGCATACTTAAGAGGAAGACTCACTTCTGGTTATCTAATTCATGAAGATCTAGAGGAAATGGATCCAGATGACGTGGAAGAAATGGATCTACAATCGCAAATGGCCATGACTGCCATGAGAGCCAAGAAATTCTTCAGAAAAGGAAGAAAGCTAAGCCTAAATGAAAATACAAAAATTTGATATGATAAATCCAAGGTGAAATGCTTCAACTGTGGCATGGCTGGCCACTTCTTAAGAGAGTGCAATGCCCCCAAGAGAAACAACTATCAAAGGAACTCTCAAGGCCAGTCATCCTCATAGCCTAACTCAAGCTTTCACTCTAACAACCAACAACAACAGTATTATCAACACCAATCATATCAGAATCCACCCACACTGACAAATCAAGCTCATGGAAGCAGTCAGTCTTCTGCCAGTGCTCTCGTGATAAAGCCAGATGGGGTATGTGACTGGAGTGTGTATGAGAGGAAGTCAAGCCTCAATTTCAAATCATGCTCTTAAGGCTCACATCAATGATGGTCCATCTCAATGCCTACTAAGGTAAAATCTAACCTTTGTAGTGAAAATTGCATTAATGAATTGCAAGGTTATAGGAAGCATAACCATAAACTGGCTGATAAAATCAAAGAAGAAAAGGTAAAGTCAGAGATGAAGAAGAGAGAAATAAAAACTGAAATCAAAATAAATCTCTCATCTTCGACATAGAAAAACTGCATGGTGAGAAGTACACTCTTGCAGCTGAGAATGAGCTACTTACTGAAAAGTTAGCTCAATCTAAGGCTCAACAATCTATGACTGAAGTGAAACTTGAAAAGTTTCAATGTCTTCAGTCAAGCTGCAGGAGATGCTTGATTCCTAAAAGGATCCAAAGGACATGTCAGGGATTGGGTATAATTTATGTCCTCCACTATACAATGACAACTACACTGTCATGCCTGAATCTATCACACTCACTGAAGCAATTGAAACTAAAACTATGGATCCTAAATCTATAGTAAAACAAGTGACCAATCCTCAAAACAAACCTAATGTTTATATTGAAACAAATGAGGATAAAATCAAGTTAGGTCACCCAATCAAAATCAAAGAGTGTTTAGAGAAGACAGTGAGTGTCATGAAACCATCAAGCCCTGTAATAGCAATTATCCCTTTTATAAAATTCATACCCTCTGCGTTACAAGGTAAAAAGAAATACGTGAAGTTAGTGAAACCCACTACTGACAGCAGTTCTGATAATGTGATCATATCTTCAAACAATTCAAGCAAATCAGAAAAGGTTTCACTACAAAAGAAACAAATAGGATTACTGAGTTCAACACCTAAAACATTATCAGACCCTCAATCTTCAAGATTAAGGTAGGGAGTTGGGTTTGATATCTGTAACATGGAACATGTTGACCAGTTTGAAAAAGAGGTGAGAAATGGGTTGAAGAAATAGAAACGGCCCAGAAAATCAAACAAAGGTAGTGTTGTGAAACAAACTACAAAAAGGGCTGATTCTGATTCATCCCTAAAGAAAAGAAAGTGACTCATGAAAAGAAAATATCAGTTGAGTCACACAAGGAAAAATCTGATTCAAGAAACAAACAAATGTATTGTGACATTTGTGAAATGTTCAACCACAAGAAAGATGAATGTTTTTTTAATCAATATTGTTCTATATGTGACATGAACAATCACTCCACCAAAAACTGCAATTTCAACAAGTATTGTTCAGTCTGTGACATGAAAAATCATAATACATCTGATTGTTACTTTAATCAAAAGGGTTTGAGAATTAAGAAAAGCCCATCTCAAAAACATCCACTATCACACCATCTGTCAGACCTCATTTTTACAATGATCAATCTAGAACTTCTAGATCAACAAATAATAGAAACACTTTGAAGAAATTATGGAAGGGTCAAAGAAAACATCTTACAATGAATCATAAAACTGACCTTCCAAAACAAAACCTACTTTTGATAATGAAAAACGAGCTAAATTTCTACAAAGAAACAAAGACCAATGATTTCATTGCACATCTGAATCTTCAGTGGATGTTGATGAGATGACTCACCCAATTCATTACCAAAATTCTCCCAAGACACCTCCAACTAAACCACAATTTAGAGAAAAATACCAAGAAGTCACCATCATGAATAGGAACGGGAAACCCAAGACCATCATGGCTTGGGTTCCTTATTCTAATTAGTTCTTTTTGCTTGCAGGTTCATCCACACAGGTCTAATAGCCTATGGTACGTAGATAGTGGATGCTCCTGACACATGACTAGATATCGTTCCCTCCTTCATGACTTCAAGCACAAACAAGGAACCACTATGGCATTTGGTGGAGATTCAGAGGGTGGTAGAATTACAGGAGAAGGATCTGTGACAAACGGGATGCTAAGCTTTGACAGAGTGAAGTACTGTGAACAATTGAATTTCAATCTGCTAAGTGTGTCTCAAATCTGTGACAAGAAATATTCCACTCACTTTACAGACACTCATTGCTACATTTTGAAACCTGGATTTCAGATATCTGAAGAATGGGTTGTCTTAAAGACACCAAGGAAGAATAATACATATGTCTTAAACCTGTGTTCTGCATCACCTAAAGAAGAAACATGTCTTTTGTCTAAAGCATCATTTGATGAATCACAGCTTTGGCATAGACATTTGGGGCACACAAACTTTAAAAATATGAACAAGTTGGTCAAAGGAAACCATGTCATTGGTCTTCCTCAAAAAGAATTTAATTTTATTGATCAATGTTCAACGTGCCTCAAAGGAAAACAACACAAATCGTCTCACAAAACCAAGCTTGTGAACACTAACAATACTCCATTGAAGCTACTTCACATGGATCTATTTGGACCAACTCATGTAATGAGTATGGAAAGAAACAATATTGTTTAGTGATCATTGATGACTTTTCACGATTCACATGGGTGTTCTTCCTACTTCATAAAAATGAGGCATCCCAAATCATACAAGAATTTATTACTAAAATTGAAATTCAACTTGACCTTAAGGTCAAAATAATAAGAAGTGATAATGGTACTGAGTTCAAAAATGAAAGTATGAGTTCCTTTTGTACAACCAAAGGCATTGCTTATCAATTCAGTGCAGCTAGAACTCCTTAACAAAATAGGGTAGCTAAAAGGTGAAATAGAACACTGATTGAAGCAGCAAGAATGATGCTAGCCAATGCTAAACTGCCAATCGCATCTGGGCAGAAGCAGTTAACGCATCGTGCTTTGTACAAAATCGAACTCTAATTGTTAGAGAAAGTAACATGACAACTTATGAATTGCTCTTTCATAGGAAACCATTATTGGATTCCTCAAATCATTTGGTAGTCCTGTCTAAATATTAAACACCCGAGACTATTTGGGAAAATTTTCATCTAAGTCTGATGAAGGATTCTTTGTAGGTTATCCTTCTATTTCAAAGGTTTATAGAGTGTTCAATCCTAGATTGAACATTATCGATGAATCAAAAAATATTCAATACAAGGAACATTCGTTTCTCAAATCTACAAATGGTCCCGACTGGTTGTTGATATTGACACATTTACAAAGTCATTTGATCAATTTCAGTTATCTGATGTAGCAAATCTACATTCAAATGATACTTCTTCAGCTGTAGAAAGAAGAGATGATTTTCCCTTGATTCCTCCTACATTTGATGAACACATGAATGAAGATGTTCCTCTTCAAGCTGATCCCATCAGACAACCGTCACAAAACCTTAGTGTTTCTACTGAAGGAGGTCCAAGCCTGGCACCTTCCAACTCAGATGATCTGTCAACCGAAGTTAGAAATCAAAACCATGTCTCTTCTCTAGTTGAAACACAAAGGACATCAAATGATGTAAGTAATCATAGTGCTACTGAAGCTGAAGCAGGAACTGAAACAGAGTATGACAATTTTCATAATTCAACAACAATACTAGATGAGTGTGCCTCTGACCATAATGAACTGAATGTATCCAATCTTGATGTAACTATTGCTGGTGACACCATTCCATCCACAAGAATACACAAGAATCATCCGGTTGAAACCATTATTGGTGATCTTAATGAGAGGGTGACAAGAAGCAAATCCAGTATTGCAAACATCTATTTGTTCTCATGCTTTTTGTGTCAAACAGTACCCAAGAACATCAAAGAGGCACTTCAAGACAATAGCTAGATTGAAGCAATGCAGGAAGAATTGCTCCAATTCAAGAAGCAAGAAGTATGGCAACTGGTAGATCTTCCCGAAGGACAATACCCTATCGGTACTAGATGGCTATACAGGAACAAGACTGATGATAGAGGGATCGTCATCAGAAACAAAGCAAGACTAGTGGCACAGGGATACACTCAGGAAAAAGGAATCGACTATGACAAAGTGTTTGCACCTGTTGCCAAACTAGAACCAATCAGAATCTTTCTTGCATATTCTACATCCATATTTACTGTTTATCAAATGGATCTAAAGTATGCCTTCCTGTATAGAAAGATTGCTGTGGAGGTCTATGTGAGTCAACCACCTGGATTTGAAGATCCAAATTTCCCTCACAGAGTTTACAAGCTTGACAAAGCTCTGTATGGTCTTCATCAAGCACCAAGAAAATGGTATGAGACTCTATCATCCTTTCTTCTTGAACATGGATATTAATGTGGAACGATTGATTAGACTATCTTCAGAAGAAAAAGAGGAAAAGATATGTTGTTAGTCCAGATCTATGTGGATGACATTATATTTGGCTTGACAAACAAGCAACTCTTCAAAGAATTTGAAGATCTTATGCACTCATAGTTCCAAATTAGTGCTATGGGGGAACTCACCTTCTTTCTAGGGGTGCAAATCCAACAAATAGCAGATGGAATCTTCATCAATCAATAAAAATACGTGGAAACCATGTTGAAGAAATTCCACTTTGCTATCTGTCAGTCTATCAGAACTCCTGTGGATACTAAAGTGAAGATTGGAGCTGATCCTGAAGGCAAATTAGTGGATCAGACTCACTATCGATCAATGATCGATTCACTTATGTATCTAACAGCCAGTAGGCCTGACATTATGTTGGTGTTTGTGTGTGTGCCAGATATCAAGCTGATCCAAAAGAATCACATGTGAATGCAGTGAAGAGGATATTAAAATATCTGAAAGGCAAACCAGCTCTTGGGTTATGGTATCCAATGGAAGGAGAATTTATTCTCTATGCCTTCACAGACAGTGATTATGGAGGATGCAACTTCAACAGAAAATCCACCTCTGGCGGTTGTCAATTTCTTGGTCCCAGACTGGTATCTTGGCAATGCAAGAAGCAGAAAAATGTATTTGTGTCCACTACAGAAGCTGAGTATGTTGCTGCATCAACATGTTGCTCTCAAGTACTCTGGATTCAAAACAAGATGCTTGATTATGGTTTTAACTTCTTGCACACAATAGCTGTTTTTATAACTAATAATCCAGTTCAGCACTCAAAAACAAAACATATTAAGATTAGATATCACTTTTTGAGAGACTGTGCTGAAAAAGGTTTAATCAATTTGATTCAAGTACCAACTGAAAGTCAATAAGCTGATTTGTTTACTAAGGCATTGGAACCTAGTAGGTTTGAATTCCTCGTTCAATTAATTGGCATGATTAACCTTCAGCAAAAACCATGAAAAACATCAAAAACAATTAAAAACATCAGAAAACCATAAAAAGAAATCAAGTCTGATGAAGAAAAGAATTCTGTGGGAAATGATATAATTACAGTCGTTATATCATTCACTGTGCTTAATTTCAAAATGTGAAAGACTAAAATGACTTACCAGATATGTTGGTAGGCTCAACTTGGAAGAAAAGATACATGCAGTGATGAATTAAAGACTTATTCAATTGTGAAACACTCATCATAAACTACAAGTATGTATTGGCTTATCTGAATGCATGTGTGTGTAGTAACCTAAACACACCAGGTAATGATACTTTATGAATCTCTTTCACCACATCATGTTCCATCTTTGTTTTGCTGAGCAAAGACCTGATCAAACTTGCACATAGTGCAGATGTTATGATCCAAAAGATTCTCAATGTGGAACACATCCAGAATTAGATGAATCAACAAAAGTAATACATTCCAAGTGAATGAACAAAAGAATCCTGTCATGGATCACCTTCCAAAGTTAAGTGAAAAGAATCCCAATATGGATCATCATGAAAAAAGATCAAAGTAAAAGAATCCCAATGAGGATTAGTGAAAATGAGATTTCATAACTTAAGTGACCTGGTAAGAAAAGCTGTGAAAAAGTTCTACTATACATTTACAAGGATGGTTGATCATTCCATGCTTGTGTGTGAGGTACATATTGAATAATTAAATCAACAAAAAACATGATAAATATCATTTGCATCAAAATATCAACCTGGTATGAGTTTAAGAGCAAACAAACCTTCAATCTTCATGTTCATAAACATGTCCATAATTTATCATAAAGAATGCACATGTGTAATTCAAGATTGATATGATCCCAACAAAAGATATTCTTATCTTGATTATTAAAAATCAAAATAATATTCAAAAGGTTTTAAATATTTAAAGTTTGTATCCACATGTGGATACAAACTTTAGGGGGAGTAATTTTAAATTTTTGAGTAAGTCTGTACAAATTTTCTTTTCTTGCTTAAAGTATTTTCTTAATATATTCAAAACAAAACAAAAAGAAAATAATGGTTTTGCTGCAAAAAGTAATACCATAGTATCCCAGTCTATGCAGACTCTTGGAAGCACTAAAAGTCCAAGATTAGTCAAAATTGGGAAACTTGTATCACTTATGACATACAAGTCAATCCAAGCAAGAATTGACAATCTCAACGGTAAACAACTTCATAAGAAAGCTCACTCAAAGACTTTTCTTCATAACATTAAACATCAAGTCAGACACATTAACTTTTGATTAAGTTCAAAGTTAATGCAGGTAAGTGCATCGGTTAATGCGGGTGAAGGTAATCCATGCATTTAACCAATGCGAGTATATTTTTATTTCAAAGAGAAACTAATGTGGAGTTGTACTCTACCGCATTAGTGTGTTAAGTAAATGTGGATTGTACTCTACCGCATTTGCTACAATAAACAAATTCTGATGAACATCTCTCTCTCGCATTTGCTACAGTACGATGCTGACCAAGTGTTGTCAACCGCATTTGGTGCAGTCGCACAAATGCTGATTGACTTTGTTCTATCGCATTTGCCACAGTGTACAAATACGGATAGGATGAAACAACTAACAACACTACCGCATTTGCTACAATGTGTTAATGATGATGAACAAAATCACAAGTTATTCTTCCTCATTTACTACAGTACAAAAATGCGGATAGTTAATGTTTTCAAATTTCAACTTCCGTATTTACTACAGTACACAAATATGGATAGTCAATGTTTTCAAATTTCAACTTCCGCATTTGCAACAGTACACAAATACGGGTCACCTAAAGGTTGAAAATTTAGACTTCTGTATTTGCTAAAGTTAACAAATGCGGATGACCAAAAGTTAAAAATTTACTTGATACAGTGGTGACCGAACTTGCTCTTAAACTTGTAAAATCTTTCAAAATGCATTATTTGACTATTTTAAGGAATTTAAACGGGTCACTTAATACTTTTCAAATTTGAGAGACTTTATAGTGAGACGAGCGCAAATACACAGTACACCATCTTCGATCATCTTCATCATAAACAACCAAAGATTTTTGTGTGATTCCACTCAACCTGTTCTTGTCATTGATTCTTAACCTACAGTTGCATCGAAAAACAAGGTGAAATTTCCAAATATTTCATCAAGACCCAACTTTCGGACTGTTAAACCAAAATCAAACAATGAACCGAATGATAATGAAGAACACAAAAACTCAAGCTATTGATTTAATATAATACACCTTTTCAACTTTAATGAATATGCAAATCAATAGAAATTTTACTCATCATGAAAATCTTCATAGTCATGTTTGGTGTAAAAATAGAGCATGATGAACAAAGAAAATGTGTAACAAATCAATGAAATAACATCTAATAAATGGTCCAATCATAGAAACTTTGATTGTTGAACAACAAATTCACCATTTGATTTAAACAACAATGACACAGTAATGTCAAAAGTTAATGTGCGACCATTTAATTTCAAAACTGATAAATGACACTCATGAGTTTTCATTATAACTGACACACATGTCTCTTGTGCAGATTACATGGCAAATCTTTCATGGAGCAAGCTCTATAATGTCAGCGGTTATTTAAACCCTCATGTGCTAGAAGCTTGAGGGACTAAGAGATGTCATCAGATTCATCTCTACTACAAGGGTAGCTTATGCCATCACAGTTAGACCCACTATCTATGAGAACCTCATAAGGTCTTTCTGGAACTCAGCTGAAGTAATTGAAGCAGATGGTGTTAGAACCTTGACTGGAAGAATTGACAATGAACACACTCTGAGCATCACTGAAGATTCAGTTAGAAGATGCGTACATTTTGGTGATGATGCCAATGCACCTTTAGAGCTAGATGATGATGAAATAACCACATTCTTTGCTGATATTGGTTATGAAGGAGGATATGAAGCTAAACAATTGTTAAAGGATTAGTTGATCTACCTTGGAGATTCCTAATTCACATGTTTTAGCACTGCCTATCCACGAGAAAGACAAGATGGAATGATATTCCAGTCACCACATCATCAACAATCTGTGCTCTCTGCACTAACATCCCATTCAATATGTCTGCCTATGTTTTCAATGGTCTGATTTCAAATATTCAAGAAGGGAGAAGATACAAGTTCTTGATGTATCCAAGATTCATTTAGTGCCTGATCAATGAATCATTCCCTGATATTGCTAATGAGGGACCAATGCTTGATATTCCTCACTATGAAGCAAGATCTTACAAATAAATCAAGAAGTTCAAGGACAAGAACAAGCTGCTACCCAACCAACACCATAACAAACACCACAACCATCACCAAAACCAACATCATAACCAACACCACAACAAACACCACAACCAGCATCACAACCAACACCACAACAAACACCACAACCAACATCACAACCAACACCACAACAAACACCATAACCAACACCACAGCTAACACCAGAACCATCACCACAAACAACACCACAATCACACCACAACCAACACCACAACCAACACCACAACCAACACCACAACCAACACCACAAACAACCCCACAAACAACCCCACAACCATCATCAATATCACCACATCATCACTCTCCAATATCATCACCTCATCAATCTCCAATATTACCATCTCATCAATCACCAATATCACCATACCAACCTTTGCCAACCCATGATTACACTGCTAAAGTTGGAGACTTAACTAGCACTTCTAAAGCATCCAAATCATCTTCAGATAAGGAGGATAACCATGCTCAAATGCTTGTAAAGAAATCAACTTCTGAGACTACTCCCTTAGAGAGCTTTGTTGAATCCAATGTAAACAGGCCTAATGAAAAAGATGAACTGATATCTGAGCTCCTACAAAAGGTGGAAAGGATAGAAAGGATTTTAAATAGGAGAGCTAGAATCATTGATGACAGGATTCTAGAGCTTGATGAGAAGGAGAATGATTTAAAAGAGCTGAAAGAAAAGTATGAAGTTGAAAGAAAAGAAAAAGAAAGAGAAATTGAAAACCTAAAAGTTGCACTCAATCATTCAAGAGAAGAAGCGAGTGGTCATGTTGACACTCTTGCCATTCAAACCATAGCAATGGAAGAATAAGAGAACATTATTGAAGAACAAGCTGAAATCATCTCTAATCTTGAAAATGAAATTCATAGCCAAAAAAAGGATCTCTGAATTTGAGCTAATAATTAAGATTCAAAGAAGTGTTGTGGGTGATGAAAGGAAAGATAAACAAGAAAAGGTTGATAATGATGAGAACCAGTCTATCTCTGACAATGAAGAACAAGAAGGAGATACAAGTCAAACAAAGCATGAGGAACAAAGTCTAGAGATGGTGATTTACTCTGGAAAAACTGATGCTACTCACACTAAGAAAGCTGAATTTGAGGAACTTTTCAATGCTTTAGATAGCTTTACATTTGAAAAATTCAACATAGATGATGATTTTTGGGAATTTGTGAACAATCAAAAGACCACCTCTTAACCTATTGTATTCATCCCTCAATATCCATTTCCTTTGGAGAAAGAGTTGATAATGCAGATTGTCCCTGCTGTGTCACTGACTGAAGAACAGAAAGAAATTATAAGAGAAATGTGTGAAAAGGAAAAAGAAAAAGAAAAAGAAACAGAAAAAGAAAAGGAAAAAGAGAAGGAGGAAATAGAAGTTAATGTTCAAGAACAAACCACACCTGAAAAAATGTCTGAAGTGATTGAAAAGGCTGAAACTTCAAGTCCACAACTTCAAACATACTCAAGAAAGAGAAAATATCTAGCTAAAAAGGCTAAGGGTAAGAGACCAATGGTTGAAGAAGAAAGTGTTAAGAAACAAAAAGATGATCCAAGAAGCCTGGCAGCAATAGCTGTATTTCTTAAAGAACATGAGCAGGCTGAAGCTCAATTAAAGAAACAAGCTGTTACCATTGATCTAGAAGAAGGAGAGATAGCTAGAGGTTATGATGCTATAAAGGATGTTGATATGGACAGTCCTATGAAAACAGAACAACCAGTGGAAGAAATGGTGTAAAAACCCCAAACTGATGACTTAATGATAAAAGCAATGTTTTTGATCAATCAAGGGTATGATCCAGATGAAATCTTTAGGATGACCTATGAAGGAATGAAAGAAGAGGAAGAAAAAGTGAAAAAGATGCTAGATCCAAATGTAGAAACAGAGTATGAAAAATCAATCACCAAAGATGTTCTAGTGCACAAAGAGTTTTCTATGAAGAAACCAACCACAACTGGGTATGAAAGACCATTGATAAGAAAGGTTCCCTTACCTAAACTATCATCAATGAAGAAATCAATCCCAACTTCTAATCCACTATTTCCTTATCCTTATAGTATGTGAGATAAGGAAATGAAGGAGTATCTTTCAAGTCAAGGGTTCACAAGAAGGAAGATTGGGAACATGAGAACTAACTCATTAAGGGCTGAAACTCTTCAAATGATTAATGAGAAGAAAGAAAGATTCAAGAGGTTAGAAGAAGAAATATCAAGCAAAAAGCTAATATATAGAATATCTGCTGAAGACATGATGCTGAATCAGAAAGATCAAGAACTATTGGCTCCTCTTCTACACAAGTACCCTAAATGGTTTGCAGAACCCTCTCAGTTGAAATTACAAGAAGGATTAACAACTGCAAAGTTATTTTGAGGGGTGTCTACTCCCCGAGGCAAATTTGATCAGTAAATAATTTCCTGGAAGTATGATAGCATGTGGAATATGTTCATGGTAAAAAGAATCTTAGGGCTGGTGCAATTCTTTACTGAGTACTCTGCTCTAGTAAATGCCCTGGAGATACATGATTTAAAAGAACTAGCTCAACTGGAACTAATAAATCATGCAGCTATGTTCAGAGGATATGAATTTAAAAACATTCTCAAAATGTTCAAAAGGACTGATAATTTCAATTCATTAAAGACTGTTTGCATGAGGAAAGATAAGTCTTTTGTTAATCCTCTTGAGAAGAAGAAGAACATACAAGCTAAAGAAGTTGTGTTCTCTAAGTTGAAGGTGAAACCAACAAAAGCTTTGAAAAGGAAAATGGTGTCTGGAACTCATTCCTCCACACCCATCTCAAATGTGTATTATGATGAACAAACTTATGAGATGGTGATTGAAAGGAAGTGGGGAGGAAAGGAGGGAGCAGAAATAAGATTATTTAGTGGATATGAAGTAAGACTACTTGATGAATCAAACATCCACTACATATATACCAGACACTTCAGGGAAATCAGCAACAAGCTGGGTGAACAAGATATGCACTTCTTCCTAAAGTGCATCAAGTTGATGAAATTAGCCTATGATCGAATCAATGCAAAAAGAGATAAAAGAAAGAAAAAGAAGACACCCTTGAAACTTGGGAATATTGTGAAACTTGAGGTGGATGTGGGTGGGAGCTTACAGATTCGTTAGAGATGGTCTTTCTACAATCTCTATTGGGAGCCTATTTCACTGAAAAAGTTACCAATGGAAGCCATCTACAACATGAGCAAAATGAAGATCCATGTGCTAAGCAGAGATAGGATGTTAGAAGCAACTGATTTTGTGAACATGATCAAGGCTATCCTGGATCCAACTAAGGCAGCATTCATATTACCTCCAGAAGACCTAGCAGAATCCTCACAACATCATTCACCTCCCAAACATTGAAGAAAACTAGGCTGTATAATCCTTAGGGGGAGTATTGTTGCACCCTGAAAGGATCATACATACCAACTCAATGGGTGATTTGATGATTGCTTTGCTGCAATCCCTTTAAGTCTAAGAAAAAATGTGGATGAAGATTATGCTAAGAAAAAGAACAAAGGTTGTCTTCCGCATTTTTTAATACGAAAGACATAAAGCAAATATGGACAAGTATTTGTTCTTATGCATTGACAAATGCGGAAGACTAAAAGTTAATGCGGACAAGACTTTGCTCATCCGTATTTGTCAAATGCGGATGACCGAACAAATGCGCATAAGTATTTGTTCATCCACATTAACCAATGCGGATGACCAACATACTAATGCGGATGATCAAGTGAAGAAATGCTGATCAAGTTAACTCATCTGCATTTGTCAATGCGGATGAACAAGCAGAGATGCGGATGAACAAGCAAAGATGCGGATGAAGACTTAGAGTAGTTCTGATGTAATAGGTCAGGGGTAGTTTAGTTATTTTGTAAAAGGCATCCTGTCTGCCTATAAATAGAATAGATAACCTCGTACTTGAGGTGATGGCTGATAGATAGAGAATTTTTGGTGTAATTATTCTTTATAATTTATCAACTTTCATATATACAATACAAAAGCATTTATGAGTAATTTTCTTGCATTGAATGTTCTTTGATTGTTTGTCTCCACCATTCAATCACTAACTTGATTACCATATTCGATTCACAGTAAGAATCTCAATCTTACTCAACCCAGTCATCAAGTATTGCAAACATTTGTTTGTTCTCATGCTTTTTGTGGCAAACAGGTCCTAAGAATATCAAAAAGGCTCTCCAACACAATAGTTGGATTGAAGCAATGTAGGAAGAATTGCTACCGTTCAAGAAGCAAGTAGTACGGCAACTGGTAGATCTTCCTGAAGAATAATATCATATCAGTACCAGATGGATTTACAGATACAAAACTAATGATAGAGGGATTGTCATCATAAATAAAGCAAGACTAGTGGCATAGGGCTATACACAAGAAGAAGGAATTGATTATGATGAAGTGTTTGCACCTGTTGCCAGATTAGAAGCAATAAGAATCTTTCTTGCATATTCAGCATCCATGAAGTTTTCTATTTATCAAATGGATGTGAAGTGTGCTTTTCTGTATGGAAAGATTGCTGAAGAAGTCTATGTGAGTCAACTACATGGCTTTGAAGATCCTTATTTCCCTCACAGGGTTTACAAGCTTGACAAGGCCTTATATGGTCATCATCAAGCTCCTAAGAAAGTGGTATGAGACTCTATCAACATTCCTTCTTGAACATGGATATGAAAGAGGAAACATGGATTAGACTCTCTTTAGAAAGAGAAGAGGAAGAGACATGGTGCTGATACAAATATACGTGGATGATATCACTTTTGGCTCAACAAACAAGCAAATCTGTAAGATTTTGAAGACCTTATGCATTCAAAATTTCAAATGAGTGCAATGGGGGAACTCACATTCTTTTTAGGAGTGCAAGTTCAACAGATGGAATTTTCATCAATCAATCAAAATATGTAGAAACAATGTTGAAGAAATTCCACCGTGTTGATTGTTAGTCTATCTGTAAATCCAGGATGATCAAACTTGAATCAAATCATGAAGAATTAGATCAAAACATGATAATCACAATCAAAACCCCTTTGATCTCTATTGATTGCTAATAATATTGTTTACAAGTAAATCCCTCAATCATTGGTCATTCAACCATTAACCTAATTCTAATTACAATTAGGCTATTTATAGTGAATATAATATTCACTAATTACATTTAACCCCCTAGACTGTTAATGAAATTACATATAAAACATAAAATGACTAAAAACAAAAAAAATATATTTTGTTCACACAAAATATATTTATTACAATAAAACTCCTAGTCATCTAAATCTTCAACGTCTCGTCTCGGATCCTCGTCTCGAACGTGTCGTGTTTGACTTTTGTTGACATTGACTATGACGTTGACTATGTTGATAATATAGACTATCTTTTACAGCTCCAACAATACTCCCCCTTAGTCTATCATTATCAACGTCTTCAAACGAAATCAGTACCGATAAGTCAAAAATAGAAAGATCTTCAAATGGAAGCTTTCCGAATCTAATTAGAAAGATTATTCATCTCATAAGCTCCCCCTATTTATATGCTCCCCCTTTTCGTGTGCATCCTTTGTAAAGATATTTGAACAACTTTCCCCAATCTCCAGTCTCGCGTGCTTCAGAAGATGTAGGAGGAGGATTCCTAGCCCGGTATCGTCTGCAAACTTGAAGAACAGGTTCTTTGATCCGGTATACTACTCAACTGATGATTGGCCATCACTTACAGCTAATATCTGAAACACATTCTCAAAACACAATCTTGACATTTCTAATTAGATCATTTCATTTTAACAAAATAAACCCGTGTTTATCTGTGTGTGAAAAACAAGCGAACCCGTGTTCGTTTCTGCACAATTTCTGTGAAAAACATGAAAAATGAAAGAATTGTAATAGCATAATATGGAAGACCTAAAAGAATTTTGAAATGAAAATTTTATTACAATTTCTTTATTATATACATTTATTATAATTTTTTTTTGATTTTTTTAAATCGAGAACTGAATCGATCATGAGATCATATCCTCAAGATATACTTTAGCACAAAGATGAATTTATACATCGACAAGCAATGATATCACACTGATAACTCAATCTAATCATAGTCTTCGAATGAATTTTAAATTCTTAAACAGACCAATAACGATTGCTGATATATTTGTCCACTTAAACTCATGCCCTATCTTTTTCAACAAGCAACAAATGATTCGTTAAAGTTTGATTAAATACTTTAGAATGCTAGGACCCCACAATCATTTGGCAAAAACCCTCACCCATCCTTAGGATTTCTTGAATTTTGTTACGATCTTTATAAAGCAAGGCTTGTGTATTAGTGTGCAAGTAATGATTATCAATAGAATATTGCATTCTGTGATGAATTCATCGTTTAGATGATTTGACACTATTTAGATCAAAATGGTGAGAGCTCCAGGTCTATACTCACGTATAACAAAGGAGATGACCATTTAATCATGTGCTGATGAGAGCTCCGGGTCAGTACTACCGTACAGCAGAGGAGATCATCACTCCTGGTCAGTACTACCGTATAGCAGAGGAGATTAACACAAACACAAGACACATAAATACACCAAACATGACTCAAGGATATGGCTTATATGATTTGTATCATGGTGGGTGAAAGATCAATTCTCAATCCAATTTTTGTCGGGACTCAGTTTTTGTGCAGGCCGAAAAAGATTGCGTAAATCCAGACGTCCTTAAGAATATATTTTAATTTAAATCATTATGATGCTGTCTACTTTATTCTTCAGGCTGAGTCTACCAAGCATGTCATTAAAACATCTCTTGGTTTTTCTATAATTTACACTTAAAAATAAGATGTGAATCAGATAACAACATCAGTTACTATCATTCTTATTTTAAAAACGCAAGTCATGCAAAAACAAGCATTTCAAGAAGATATACAATCATTTCTCAATCATCTCAAATCAAGTTCCCAGTTCACTTTTCATTTTTATTTACTTATACTCTCCCCCTAAATTTTTATTTTTGCAATTTTTTTATTTATTTTCTTATATTTATTTTATTTTATTTTTAATTTTTTAATTTTTTTAAACTGTACAAAAATAAAAATTTATCAAAGAAGGTCTTCCAAACTACACTGATTATCAAGATAAAAAATGAATTATCAAGAAATATACAGTTACTGTGAAGTGAGAACTGTAATAATGCGGATAAAAATCCAGATTCTGGTTATAATACCATGACCTTAAACTGTTTATTCCGCCTCAAATTTGAATTAGGAACAATCTCTGTCAGTAAACCGGATTACTAACAGTCCTCATGAATTGTTCCTGCACTCATGAACAAACTAGTTAGAAAGGGGAACCCAGGCCATCGTAGTCCTGGGAGTTCCTTTTTCATTAAGATAAGTAACAAGCTTCTGCACACAACCGTTTAAACAATGAGGGATTGCTGTATCCTTCTTTTTAATTTGCCAAATTTGTTTCAGTTCAATTAATTTGGATTTTAATGAATTAAATTTGGAAGTCATTTTTTGTTTAAGACCGAAAGGAAAAGAATTTTGTGTTAAACCTTTGGTCAGTTTCATCTTTGAATCATATGAAACCGGCTTCACATGAAAAGGTTTGGATGGAGGGTTTTTCATCCAACCATTCAAAGATGTGTGCTTTTTACAGAGAAGCAACACGTGTTGCCTTTACCATCTGAAACATTCTTTGTAGACTTACAGCTGGAGAAGCAATTCGTTTTGCCTTTACCATCCGTAGCAAGCCTTTGAGGACATTTCTTTACCACATGACCCTCTTTTCCACACTCAAAACAAGCCTTGAATGGCTTTTGATGCTTGACTGAACCGTGTGATGCAGGTGGGGATGAGGATTGCTTTGAGCTTGTAGCAGATTCTTGCTTGTTTTGGCATTCGCTATGCTGAACAGGGAATGAGATCTTCACTGATTGAGTGGGTTGTTTTGCAGTTGGAGATGAGATCCGTATTGATCTTAATTAAGCTTTTGGAAGCTTTTGTGACTTGACAATGTCGGAAGATATCTTAATCTGTGAGGAACCAACACCCTCCTCTGTGTGTGATTCATCATCCGAGCTTATCCACTCTTGTATACATAGATCTGCTTCCAAAGGATCTTGATTGACAGGAATAGGATGATTTGTTGTTGTTGGAACTTGATGATTCGATGATTCCTGATTTATCTCATCTTTCACTACCTTGACAGGCTCAAAAGTAGGAATTTCACCTACTTTAAACTTATCAAAGAAGTTAGAAGAAATAGTAGATATAGATTTACAAATAACCAGGACTGAAAAATCGTTAGCTTGACTGTCAGAATTCAGTTTATTGTATCCCATACCAGTTGTAGAATCATAATCATCTCGCACCTCATTAAGATTCACACCGCTCAAACCTACATGCAGATTAGTAGTAGGTTGTTCAAACAAATCATTTTTAGGATGAGGTCTGGGAATTGGTGAATAAGATAATGTAGAAGGGGGTGGAACTGAATTAAATACAGTTTCACCATCAGATTTATATCCAATCCCATATTTTACCCGCGCCCCTTGTTGTTTAGTAATAAGCTCATCCTTTTTCATGTGTGATAGGGTCCAATTATCAATCTTTGTTTGAAGCTTTGTCATTTCGAATTAAGCTAAAACAGTCCTTTCTCTGAAAATATTAATTTCAACGTTACACTCCAAAATGGTTCTTCTTAAAAGATCATTTTGAGCCAATGCTTTATTAAGTTTCATTGAAAAAGCAATTTCATTTTTCTTTAATTCCTGATTGATTATTTTTAATTCCTTTTCATTTTCCAGTATCAATCTATTGGCCTTATAAATTCCAAATAATCTGATTTTCCAAGATGAAGAACACATATCCTGAACTGTCTCATAAGGAAGACCCATGATAGTTCATTCTGCAACTAAGCTCTTTTCACAGTTGCAAACCCTTGTGATTTCTTGTTGTTCCTCTTCTTTGACCTTCAGCATCTCGCCAGCCTCGGATTCTTTCTCTCTTTTATCAGCTTTTCCATCCTTATCATCATCAGTTCTCACAGACTCTAGTTTACTGCCATTGTCGACTCTTAAAGCTTCACGATTCTTTTCAACTGTTTCTCTGAATTTAGAGTTTAAATCCGAATCAGTTCTCAATAAATTCAACTTCTCAATCATCTTTGTTTTGTAATCAAGTATGCTTGATACAATAGAAACAAGATCAGTATTAAGCGCGTGGGTTTGATGTGGGAACACGGCTTGCTGAAATTCGTTTCTTTGGATATCCAGCTCGAGAGATTTTAGTCTGTTGATCATATCCATAAGTTTTGTGTCGACATAACCTCTTTCTTGCTTCAACATTTTAACTTGATGATTCCATGCAGACGGAAGAGAGTGTAGAAGCTTTTGAATCTGTTCATGATTACTGAGATCAGGAACATGCTTCTTTAGATTATTTGCCACCTTTAAGAACCGATCAATCAAATCTAACAATTTTTCTTTCTTCATTGCTGCAAAAAAATCAAACCGGCTTTGTGCCGTTATGAGATTATCTGATTTAAAATCTTCCAAAGATGACATTTTATTCTAAATTATGAACAATTAAACACCCCTAAACTATTTTTCGCAAAAATTGTAAAATAATTCTCCCCCAGGAAAAATATATTCTTGAATGTCACGCTAGACAATCTTAGCAACTGGGGTCAAAAATGATACTTTCGGCAGCAATTTCGCTAGACAATCTTAGTTTCGCTAGACGAATGTCAAAAATGACTTAGTTTCGCTGACAAGTTCGCACGAAACAAGCTTGAACTTTCGTTCAATGATACTTTCGGCAGCAATTTCGCTTGTAAATCACCCACAAGCACTGTTGAACTTTCGTTCAATGAAACTAGTTTTGCAGGATAGCAGAAAACAACTTCAATGAGGATAACCCATGTAGTTTCGCTGGAAGAACTTGTAGTTTCGCTGGAAGAACAACTAATTTCGCTGGACGAAGCTGAAAAGCTTTTTCAACACGAAATCAATCTGAAATCGCCCAAATCTCAATGGATTTGAAACCTGATGCTTAACAGAGCTTTCCCAACCAATAACAAGCAAACTTCAATCAATTTCAATATCAATAACACTCAAATTTGATCCAAAATTGATGAAAACTTGATATTGAATAAAAACACCCAAAACCTCAACTTCTCTCTCTCTAAAAATCTTCAAATCTTAAGTGAATTTGATCCAATAAGGCTCTGATACCAAATTGTAAATCCAGGATGATCAAACTTGAATCAAATCATGAAGAATTAGATCAAAATATGATAATCACAGTCAAAACCCCTTTGATCTCTATTGATTGCTAATAATATTGTTTACAAGTAAATCCCTCAATAAATTGGTCATTCAACCATTAACTAATTCTAATTACAATTAGGGTATTTATAGTGAATATAATATTCACTAATTACATTTAACCCCCTAGACCTAGGCATATTAATGAAATTACATATAAAACATAAAAATGACTAAAAACAAGATAAAATATATATTGTTAACACAAAATATATTTATTACAATAAAACTCCTAGTCATCTAAATCTTCAATGTCTCGTCTCGGATCCTCGTCTCGAACGTGTCGGGTTTGAATTTTGTTGACTTTGACTATGACGTTGACTTTGACTATGTTGATAATATAGACTATCTTTTACAGCTCCAACACTATTAGAACACCTATTGATACCAAAGTGAAAATAGGTCTAGATCTGAAAGGCAAATCAGTGGATCAAACTCACTATCGATCCATGATTGGTTCACTTATGTATCTAATACCCAGTAGGCCTGACATTATGTTTGGTGTTTGTGTGTGTGCCAGATATCAAGCTCGTCTTAAGGAAACTCATCTAATGCTATGAAGAGGATATTCAGATATCTTAAGGGCAAGCTAGCTCTTGGTTTATGGTATCCAAAGGAAGGAGACTTCAATATCTATGCCTACACTAACAATGATTATGGGGGATGCAACTTTAATAGGAAGTCCACTTATGGCAGTTTTCAATTTCTTGGTCCCAGACTGGGCTCCTTGCAGTGCAAGAAGCAGACAAACGTATTTGTTTCAAGAGCAAAAGCTGAGTACATTACAACATTAGCTTGTTGCTCACAAGTTCTCTAGATTCAAAACCAGATGCTTGATTATGGTTTTAACTTGTTGCACACTCCAATTCATATTGACAACACAACAACTGTCTTTATCACATATAACCCAGTTCAGCACTTAAAAACAAAATATATTGAAATTAGATATCACTTTTTGAGAGATTTGCTAAAAAAGGTTAATCAAATTTATTCAAGTTCCAACTAAAAATCAATTGACTGATTTATTCACAAAGGCATTTAAACCTAGTAGGTTTGAATACCTAGTTCAATCAATTGGCATGATTAAATATGAATAAAATCAAAAACATCAAAAACAACTTAAAATTTTAGAAAATCACAAAAAGAAGTCAATTTTGATGAAGAAAAGATATATACAATTAAAAATGATATAATCATCTCAGAGTACGGGTAAGCATTGGCTTATTCAAATGTTTATGTGTGTTGTAACCTAAACACACTAGGTAATGATATTCTATGAATCTCTTTCACATCCATCAGTTTCTTTTGTGTTTTGCAGAGCTAAGACCTAAAGAAACAAACAAATAGTGCTGATATAATGATCCAAAAGATTCCCAATGAGGAACACATCTAAATTGAATGAGACAACAAAAGAATACATTCCTTATGAATGAACAAAAAGAATCCTATTATGGATGAACCTTCCAAAGTGAAGAGAAAAAAGAATCCTAATGAGGATCAAATCATGAAAAGGATCAAAGTAAAAGTGTAAGGCCCCATTCCTGGGATGCTCACAGTTGGATCCTCATTGCACATAAAACATATATCGCAGCAGACACATTTAAAAATGACATTTCATTTCAATATAGCAGCTTTTGCAAAAATAATACATCATTAATCAGTTACAAAATCCATTCTTTCATTACATCACAAAAGCATTATATAAATAGATGCCATCCCAAAAGAGCTGAGTAGCCACCTGGTGCCATCCTCAGCAATCATTACCTGCCCACTGGAAACATATCAAAGTCAGCGTTGCTGAGTGAGTTCTAGTTTTATTAAATAAACATACTTTTATTTCGTTAACCGTTCTTTACTTTCATGTGATCATACAACATACGTACACATAGATAATATCATTATTATCTTCATCATTCGTTAACTTCTGTTCACTCGTTCATTCTTTCTTTCATTCGTTTGTTCATCATTACATCTTTTCCTTTCGTTATCACTATGAACTTTACCCTTCATGCTCATGATACTGGGCCTAAGCCTATCATAGACCTTCATTCACGGTGCCCATCACCTCTGGTCATAGTACCTAAGGCAAGCAACAATGGTTCTATACAAATGGTCAATCACAAAAAAGTTTAGTTCAAGTTTTAAAAAGTTTTAGACACACCACAACAAACTCAATGAGAACCAAGAAAAAGATCTCAGGATGAATGAGCAGAAATACAGAAAATTCAATCTCTATAACCGTTTCTTGCAAAAACAAAAGCTAATTCAATCAAACTTGGATCTTGAATAGCAGTTTCAATGATCAATTATTAGATCGATCAATGATTAACCTGCTCTGATACCATTTGACAGGATCAGTGATCACAAGTTTGACGTATCAGAATATAAAGCAGCGGAATACAAACACGAATTAGACAAATTGTAGCAAGCCAACGATATTTGTGAGCATTAAGATCGCATACAGTTATAGGGAGAGAATATGAATTTCTGATTTCTAGGAATGTTTATAGATGTAGAATATTTCTAATTGAATCAATCAATCATTCCATTCAATTCCTCATTTCACTCAGTGATTACAATAGGTTGTCACTCCTTATATAGAGTGCAACAGTCACTGCTGTTATCACGGAAAGTGACAACTGGCAGATCAAATACAGAAATAACTAATTCTTAACAAACTACTGAAATGTTCACAACTACTGAGAACATATCAGCAAGTTACGTACAAAATATAAAACTACTGAAACTACAACGACTGAAGAACAAGCTCTTCAGTCGTTTTACAAAACTACTGAAACATAGAAAATAAAACTACTGATATCACAACTACTGAAGAAGTACTCTTCAGCAGTTGTGACAAACTACTGAGGCTTCAGTACTTGATCTTCAGACTTTGACCTTCAGGTGTTTCATCAGCTGATGACTTCAGTAGATATCATCAGCTGATGTCTTCAGTCTCTGTCTTCAGACTTTGTACATCAGTTGTTGATCTTCAGCACTTGTGAACTCTTCAGCTGTGTTCTTCAGTACTTTGGTCTTTCAGCTTCAGCACTTGTGTCTTCAGCTGTTGTACTTCAGCACTTTGGTTCTTCAGCTGTTAAGGTCTTCAGCACTTGATCTTCAGCTGTTGAAGTCTTCAGCACTTGTCAAAACTACTGATGAGGCTTTCAGCAGTTGTTGTGATACCGTGTGGGACTTAGAGATTTTCTGATCTTGGCTCATTGGTTCTTTTGGTCAACAACATTGACTATGACGTTGACTATGTTGATAATATAGACTATCTTTTACAGCTCCAACAATACTCCCCCTTAGTCTATCATTATCAACGTCTTCAAATGAAATCAGTACCGATAAGTCAAAAATAGAAAGATCTTCAAATGGAAGCTTTCCGAATCTAATTAGAAAGATTATTCATCTCATAAGCTCCCCCTATTTATATGCCCCCTTTTCGTGTGCATCCTTTGTAAAGATATTTGAACAACTTTCCCCAATCTCCAGTCTCGCGTGCTTCAGAAGATGTAGGAGGAGGATTCCTAGCCCGGTATCGTCTGCAAACTTGAAGAACAGGTTCTTTGATCCGGTATACTACTCAACTGATGATGGCCATCACTTACAGCTAATATCTGAAACACATTCTCAAAACACAATCTTGACATTTCTAATTAGATCATTTCATTTTAACAAAATAAACCCGTGTTTATCTGTGTGTGAAAAACAAGCGAACCCGTGTTCGTTTCTGCACAATTTCTGTGAAAAACATGAAAAATGAAAGAATTGTAATAGCATAATATGGAAGACCTAAAAGAATTTTGAAATGAAAATTTTATTACAATTTCTTTATATATACATTTATTATAATTTTTTTTTGATTTTTTTAAATCGAGAACTGAATCGATCATGAGATCATATCCTCAAGATATACTTTAGCACAAAGATGAATTTATACATCGACAAGCAATGATATCACACTGATAACTCAATCTAATCATAGTCTTCGAATGAATTTTAAATTCTTAAACAGACCAATAACGATTGCTGATATATTTGTCCACTTAAACTCATGCCCTATCTTTTTCAACAAGCAACAAATGATTCGTTAAAGTTTGATTAAATACTTTAGAATGCTAGGACCCCACAATCATTTGGCAAAAACCCTCACCCATCCTTAGGATTTCTTGAATTTTGTTACGATCTTTATAAAGCAAGGCTTGTGTATTAGTGTGCAAGTAATGATTATCAATAGAATATTGCATTCTGTGATGAATTCATCGTTTAGATGATTTGACACTATTTAGATCAAAATGGTGAGAGCTCCAGGTCTATACTCACGTATAACAAAGGAGATGACCATTTAATCATGTGCTGATGAGAGCTCGGGTCAGTACTACCGTACAGCAGAGGAGATCATCACTCCTGGTCAGTACTACCGTATAGCAGAGGAGATTAACACAAACACAAGACACATAAATACACCAAACATGACTCAAGGATATGGCTTATATGATTTGTATCATGGTGGGTGAAAGATCAATTCTCAATCCAATTTTTGTCGGGACTCAGTTTTTGTGCAGGCCGAAAAAGATTGCGTAAATCCAGACGTCCTTAAGAATATTTTAATTTAAATCATTATGATGCTGTCTACTTTTCTTCAGGCTGAGTCTACCAAGCATGTCATTAAAACATCTCTTGGTTTTTCTATAATTTACACTTAAAAATAAGATGTGAATCAGATAACAACATCAGTTACTATCATTCTTATTTTAAAAACGCAAGTCATGCAAAAACAAGCATTTGAAGAAGATATACAATCATTTCTCAATCATCTCAAATCAAGTTCCCAGTTCACTTTTCATTTTTATTTACTTATACTCTCCCCCTAAATTTTTATTTTTGCAATTTTTTTATTATTTTCTTATATTTATTTTATTTTATTTTATTTTTTAATTTTTTTAAACTGTACAAAAATAAAAATTTATCAAAGAAGGTCTTCCAAACTACACTGATTATCAAGATAAAAAATGAATTATCAGAAATATACAGTTACTGTGAAGTGAGAACTGTAATAATGCGGATAAAAATCCAGATTCTGGTTATAATACCATGACCTTAAACTGTTTATTCCGCCTCAAATTTGAATTAGGAACAATCTCTGTCAGTAAACCGGATTACTAACAGTCCTCATGAATTGTTCCTGCACTCATGAACAAACTAGTTAGAAAGGGGAACCCAGGCCATCGTAGTCCTGGGAGTTCCTTTTTCATTAAGATAAGTAACAAGCTTCTGCACACAACCGTTTAAACAATGAGGGATTGCTGTATCCTTCTTTTTAATTTGCCAAATTTGTTTCAGTTCAATTAATTTGGATTTTAATGAATTAAATTTGGAAGTCATTTTTTGTTTAAGACCGAAAGGAAAAGAATTTTGTGTTAAACCTTTGGTCAGTTTCATCTTTGAATCATATGAAACCGGCTTCACATGAAAAGGTTTGGATGGAGGGTTTTTCATCCAACCATTCAAAGATGTGTGCTTTTTACAGAGAAGCAACACGTGTTGCCTTTACCATCTGAAACATTCTTTGTAGACTTACAGCTGGAGAAGCAATTCGTTTTGCCTTTACCATCCGTAGCAAGCCTTTGAGGACATTTCTTTACCACATGACCCTCTTTTCCACACTCAAAACAAGCCTTGAATGGCTTTTGATGCTTGACTGAACCGTGTGATGCAGGTGGGGATGAGGATTGCTTTGAGCTTGTAGCAGATTCTTGCTTGTTTTGGCATTCGCTATGCTGAACAGGGAATGAGATCTTCACTGATTGAGTGGGTTGTTTTGCAGTTGGAGATGAGATCCGTATTGATCTTAATTAAGCTTTTGGAAGCTTTTGTGACTTGACAATGTCGGAAGATATCTTAATCTGTGAGGAACCAACACCCTCCTCTGTGTGTGATTCATCATCCGAGCTTATCCACTCTTGTATACATAGATCTGCTTCCAAAGGATCTTGATTGACAGGAATAGGATGATTTGTTGTTGTTGGAACTTGATGATTCGATGATTCCTGATTTATCTCATCTTTCACTACCTTGACAGGCTCAAAAGTAGGAATTTCACCTACTTTAAACTTATCAAAGAAGTTAGAAGAAATAGTAGATATAGATTTACAAATAACCAGGACTGAAAAATCGTTAGCTTGACTGTCAGAATTCAGTTTATTGTATCCCATACCAGTTGTAGAATCATAATCATCTCGCACCTCATTAAGATTCACACCACTCAAACCTACATGCAGATTAGTAGTAGGTTGTTCAAACAAATCATTTTTAGGATGAGGTCTGGGAATTGGTGAATAAGATAATGTAGAAGGGGGTGGAACTGAATTAAATACAGTTTCACCATCAGATTTATATCCAATCCCATATTTTACCCGCGCCCCTTGTTGTTTAGTAATAAGCTCATCCTTTTTCATGTGTGATAGGGTCCAATTATCAATCTTTGTTTGAAGCTTTGTCATTTCGAATTAAGCTAAAACAGTCCTTTCTCTGAAAATATTAATTTCAACGTTACACTCCAAAATGGTTCTTCTTAAAAGATCATTTTGAGCCAATGCTTTATTAAGTTTCATTGAAAAAGCAATTTCATTTTTCTTTAATTCCTGATTGATTATTTTTAATTCCTTTTCATTTTCCAGTATCAATCTATTGGCCTTATAAATTCCAAATAATCTGATTTTCCAAGATGAAGAACACATATCCTGAACTGTCTCATAAGGAAGACCCATGATAGTTCATTCTGCAACTAAGCTCTTTTCACAATTGCAAACCCTTGTGATTTCTTGTTGTTCCTCTTCTTTGACCTTCAGCATCTCGCCAGCCTCGGATTCTTTCTCTCTTTTATCAGCTTTTCCATCCTTATCATCATCAGTTCTCACAGACTCTAGTTTACTGCCATTGTCGACTCTTAAAGCTTCACGATTCTTTTCAACTGTTTCTCTGAATTTAGAGTTTAAATCCGAATCAGTTCTCAATAAATTCAACTTCTCAATCATCTTTGTTTTGTAATCAAGTATGCTTGATACAATAGAAACAAGATCAGTATTAAGCGCGTGGGTTTGATGTGGGAACACGGCTTGCTGAAATTCGTTTCTTTGGATATCCAGCTCGAGAGATTTTAGTCTGTTGATCATATCCATAAGTTTTGTGTCGACATAACCTCTTTCTTGCTTCAACATTTTAACTTGATGATTCCATGCAGACGGAAGAGAGTGTAGAAGCTTTTGAATCTGTTCATGATTACTGAGATCAGGAACATGCTTCTTTAGATTATTTGCCACCTTTAAGAACCGATCAATCAAATCTAACAATTTTTCTTTCTTCATTGCTGCAAAAAAATCAAACGGCTTTGTGCCGTTATGAGATTATCTGATTTAAAATCTTCCAAAGATGACATTTTATTCTAAATTATGAACAATTAAACACCCCTAAACTATTTTTCGCAAAAATTGTAAAATAATTCTCCCCCAGGAAAAATATATTCTTGAATGTCACGCTAGACAATCTTAGCAACTGGGGTCAAAAATGATACTTTCGGCAGCAATTTCGCTAGACAATCTTAGTTTCGCTAGACGAATGTCAAAAATGACTTAGTTTCGCTGACAAGTTCGCACGAAACAAGCTTGAACTTTCGTTCAATGATACTTTCGGCAGCAATTTCGCTTGTAAATCACCCACAAGCACTGTTGAACTTTCGTTCAATGAAACTAGTTTTGCAGGATAGCAGAAAACAACTTCAATGAGGATAACCCATGTAGTTTCGCTGGAAGAACTTGTAGTTTCGCTGGAAGAACAACTAATTTCGCTGGACGAAGCTGAAAAGCTTTTTCAACACGAAATCAATCTGAAATCGCCCAAATCTCAATGGATTTGAAACCTGATGCTTAACAGAGCTTTCCCAACCAATAACAAGCAAACTTCAATCAATTTCAATATCAATAACACTCAAATTTGATCCAAAATTGATGAAAACTTGATATTGAATAAAAACACCCAAAACCTCAACTTCTCTCTCTCTAAAAATCTTCAAATCTTAAGTGAATTTGATCCAATAAGGCTCTGATACCAAATTGTAAATCCAGGATGATCAAACTTGAATCAAATCATGAAGAATTAGATCAAAATATGATAATCACAGTCAAAACCCTTTGATCTCTATTGATTGCTAATAATATTGTTTACAAGTAAATCCCTCAATAAATTGGTCATTCAACCATTAACTAATTCTAATTACAATTAGGGTATTTATAGTGAATATAATATTCACTAATTACATTTAACCCCCTAGACCTAGGCATATAATGAAATTACATATAAAACATAAAAATGACTAAAAACAAGATAAAATATATATTGTTAACACAAAATATATTATTACAATAAAACTCCTAGTCATCTAAATCTTCAATGTCTCGTCTTGGATCCTCGTCTCGAACGTGTCGGGTTTGAATTTTGTTGACTTTGACTATGACGTTGACTTTGACTATGTTGATAATATAGACTATTTTACAGCTCCAACACTATTAGAACACCTATTGATACCAAAGTGAAAATAGGTCTAGATCTGAAAGGCAAATCAGTGGATCAAACTCACTATCGATCCATGATTGGTTCACTTATGTATCTAATACCCAGTAGGCCTGACATTATGTTTGGTGTTTGTGTGTGTGCCAGATATCAAGCTCGTCTTAAGGAAACTCATCTAAATGCTATGAAGAGGATATTCAGATATCTTAAGGGCAAGCTAGCTCTTGGTTTATGGTATCCAAAGGAAGGAGACTTCAAATCTATGCCTACACTAACAATGATTATGGGGGATGCAACTTTAATAGGAAGTCCACTTATGGCAGTTTTCAATTTCTTGGTCCCAGACTGGGCTCCTTGCAGTGCAAGAAGCAGACAAACGTATTTGTTTCAAGAGCAAAAGCTGAGTACATTACAACATTAGCTTGTTGCTCACAAGTTCTCTAGATTCAAAACCAGATGCTTGATTATGGTTTTAACTTGTTGCACACTCCAATTCATATTGACAACACAACAACTGTCTTTATCACATATAACCCAGTTCAGCACTTAAAAACAAAATATATTGAAATTAGATATCACTTTTTGAGAGATTTGCTAAAAAAGGGTTAATCAAATTTATTCAAGTTCCAACTAAAAATCAATTGACTGATTTATTCACAAAGGCATTTAAACCTAGTAGGTTTGAATACCTAGTTCAATCAATTGGCATGATTAAATATGAATAAAATCAAAAACATCAAAAACAATTTAAAATTTTAGAAAATCACAAAAAGAAGTAATTTTGATGAAGAAAAGATATATACAATTAAAAATGATATAATCATCTCAGAGTACGGGTAAGCATTGGCTTATTCAAATGTTTATGTGTGTTGTAACCTAAACACACTAGGTAATGATATTCTATGAATCTCTTTCACATCCATCAGTTTCTTTTGTGTTTTGCAGAGCTAAGACCTAAAGAAACAAACAAATAGTGCTGATATAATGATCCAAAAGATCCCAATGAGGAACACATCTAAATTGAATGAGACAACAAAAGAATACATTCCTTATGAATGAACAAAAAGAATCCTATTATGGATGAACCTTCCAAGTGAAGAGAAAAAAGAATCCCAATGAGGATCAAATCATGAAAAGGATCAAAGTAAAAGTGTAAGGCCCCATTCCTGGGACGCTCACAGTTGGATCCTCATTGCACATAAAACATATATCGCAGCAGACACATTTAAAAATGACATTTCATTTCAATATAGCAGCTTTTGCAAAAATAATACATCATTAATCAGTTACAAAATCCATTCTTTCATTACATCACAAAGCATTATATAAATAGATGCCATCCCAAAAGAGCTGAGTAGCCACCTGGTGCCATCCTCAGCAATCATTACCTGCCCACTGGAAACATATCAAAGTCAGCGTTGCTGAGTGAGTTCTAGTTTTATTAAATAAACATACTTTTATTTCGTTAACCGTTCTTTACTTTCATGTGATCATACAACATACGTACACATAGATAATATCATTATTATCTTCATCATTCGTTAACTTCTGTTCACTCGTTCATTCTTTCTTTCATTCGTTTGTTCATCATTACATCTTTTCCTTTCGTTATCACTATGAACTTTACCCTTCATGCTCATGATACTGGGCCTAAGCCTATCATAGACCTTCATTCACGGTGCCCATCACCTCTGGTCATAGTACCTAAGGCAAGCAACAATGGTTCTATACAATGGTCAATCACAAAAAAGGACCCCGATGTGCATCCTCCGGGGTAGCGAACTCGCACACCATTGGGCTAACACCTTTTAATGACGCGTCCCGACTACAGTGCTTGCAAGACTTTCTTTACCATCATCATTCATTAATGCATGCATTCCTACTTCATGTTCCACTTTTCTTTATCTTTCGCTTTACGTTACATAATACTTTCATTTCATTCATTAACGTTCATCGTAAAGCCACAGGAAAATAAACTTACATCATAACAAGGAACATAACATACACAGGCATCAGCATCATACAGGGCAACATCATACATACATAACATGCATAATCATGCAACATCATCATCATCATTATTAGGACCTGGCATTTGAACGAAATACCTAGTGATTAGCGTGTAAACCAGATCAAATAGTGCAGAATCCTATTTGATTGGCGATCCAATCAGTGAGAACACACGAAGAATCAATCAAGAATTGAAACTAACGTTAGAAATCGATTGGGAATCGATCTAATGTGTTCTATGAACTTGGAGAACGAATTGTGAGGCTTCTGGACGGCTAGGGTACCTCTAGAGTCGTAATTAATCAAAAGCTCTCTATTTTTCACGAATTGGGTTGTATTTATAGGTTAGTATTATTCATTCGTGCGACTGAACCATTAGTATGGTTCAGTCGTGCGATTGAATCATACGGTTGATTCATTCGCACGATTGAGTATTTAGTCGTGCGACTGAGTCAATCTCATGTTATAATCATACGACGGATCCAGTCTCCTGGTTCAGTCTTGCGACTAAGTCACTCGTATGAAGTTATTCATGCGTATGGTCCATCCACATGAGCCACTCGCATGAGAACTTCATTCTGTTAAGTTTGAATGTATTAGTTAATTAATATAACATTATGTGTAACACTTCAAACAACCACAAATCTAATTAACCAATTCAATGTCGACTCATTAATGAAATATTAAACATTATAAATATGAAACAAGCAATATCATTTCATTAATCATTCCAATCATTACCTCAGAATCAGACAAACACGATCTATTAGATTCATATCATGATCTAGGGACATACACGTATCAACAAACTCCCCCTTAGACCTAGATCTATCTAATCTCTTGTTTTCTGCATAACCTCCTTGTATTTCTTGTACTTCTCCTCTTTTGTGACTCCCGTGTGAATCTCAAACGTGAAGCAGAGTCGTATAACGTTGTGGAACTGGAGGGCTTGTACAATATCTTGCGTATAATAGAACAGTGGCCACTTGTATGGTGTATAGATATCATTTTCCGACAAGTTTGTAAGCCACATCGGGTCGAATACCCTGATCGTATCCATTTGTCCCTCTTTGCTTAGGACTATGACCGCTTCAGCTGTTCTCCAATCATAGTACCACCACTTAAAGTGTGGAGTGAAATCCTGTGGCATTTCCCTAAGTGGGATTCTTGACATTGTGCGTGGAGGATTCCACTTCAACACTATCTTGGGCTTGCCAGTAATGGCATCAACCTCAGACCTTCTGATATGCCTAGTAGGCTATTGGGGTCTGAAGTTAACCCATCTGGTGTGATACTACTTCTTTAGGGCAGCCTCAAACCAGCCTGACATCTTCATCGGATCAGCATACAAAAGCTTTAATTTGGCCAGCTGGTTGAGCTCAAAACCTGGTAGAGTCTTTAGATCATGTGGGAATCTGAAGTACTCTATGCCCTGTTCTCTCTTAACCGCATAAGCATTAAGATCCTCAAAATACGCCCATGCTATGATCCTTCCTGACACCTTGTGATGTTTCTTGACACTATAGAATTTGATGTAGGAATCTTTCTTTGGTGCAGTACGTTGGGCTCTAACTTCTTCAAAACATGCAACCCACTCAGCCTTTCGAATGTCAACATCATCATTTGAGGCTTGGGCTATTCCTACTGGTTTCTCTGTTTCTTGCTCCATCTTGTTCAACACCTCAAAAGTATCACTGACAAGGGATTCACCCAGATTGGGGACCACATTACCCTCATTGTCAGCGTACTGAGGGTAATCCTCGGTAGTGACATCTTCGATCTCGACTTCATCAACATCATTGAGCTCTTCGTCACTAGTTGAATCGCATGTTGGAGCATCTTTCACTATCTCATCTGGATTTAGCTTGATAAGCTCTGCCAGTTGCTCGTTTGATAGGTCATGAATTATTTCCCCTTCTTCAGGGGTATAGTTCACTGACCTTCTAACAATCCCTTGCAGATCAAGAATCAGTGTTAGCTGAGTCTTGACCTGCTGAAGGGGAGCAACATCAAACTCATCTCTTTGGTAATTTGGATATGTTTGATTTAAACATTCAACACATAAGTCATTAGTAATTAATCAAATAGAAATGCATTCACTTAATATAAACATTCAATACATCGTTTTCAATACAGGATTCAAATACAGAAGTAAATAAATACATAAACATCTAGTCTTTACTTTTATCCTGTATCATAATATCATCACTTGGAGGAGCAGGAGTAGAAGCTGATTGATCTTGTCTGTTCTTTGACCTTTTCTCTTGACCTGTAGCAGAGGTCGATGCAGCTGCATCCCCTCCTTCTGCTTCATCATCATCTTCCTTCTCCTCTGTCCTATCTCCTTTGGTTTCTTCATTCTCCTCAGTATCACTCTCAACATCCTCATCATCATCTTTATCATCATCATCTCTGTCCCCTTCATTTATCTTCAATGGCTCCTCCTTAGATCCTTTTAGTTTTAACAAGATAGTCTTCTTTGCCTTCTCCAACTCCTCTATTTTCTTGCTTGATTTGAAATTATGTGACTGGAGTTGGGCTATCTCAGTGCTCTGAGTAGCCATCTGTTGGGCCTCCTCCTCTATAACTCAAGCCTGCTCTGCAATTTGGTGAGATTATGTAGCAGTCAGGTCAGTAAGCTGGCGGATCTGGGCTGCCTTTTCCTCATCTGCAGCCAGTAAACGCATCACTATTCTGTTAAGCGCAGACAGCTGTTCCTCTACCCCGATTGGAGGTAGAGGTGATCCAGAAGTATGTGAGGATGGGCTGAGGGTATTGCTTGGTGTGAAGTGGTGGTGGCGGTGGTGGCTGTAGTAAAGATAGGTCTGTGAGATGATGGAGGTGATGTAGGAGTAAAGGATATGGTGGTGGATGGAATCTGTGTTGTTGTGGGAGATATGGTGGTGGATGTGGTGGGTGTGGTGGATGTGGTGGGTGTGGTGGGTGTGGTGGGTGTGGTTGGTGTGGTGGCTGTGGTGGATGTGGTGGATGTGGTGGCTATGGTGGTGAGGAAGGTCACCCGACGCTTCTTCTTCTTCTGACCATGGGGTTTAGCCATCCTCTTCCTCCTCGTCCCCGTTGAGGTGGAATCTCCCCCTACAACCCTGCCTAAGGACCCCGGTGCATAGCTTGGGTCAGTATCAGTCTCTCCGGAGTCTCTCGGGTGTTCACCAACCACCTTTAGCCCATGTTCAGTGGGAACAACTTTGCTTCCCATAGTTCGCGTTAGGGGCTCCTCATCCGATTCATCCTCCTCCTCCGCACCCTGAACAAAACCCTGATGAAATCCAGCTGACTCGGCTACTTCTCCAGCTGGGACAAACACTAGAGGAACAACATCAGACACTGTGCCTCTAGGTGGAATACGCATACCATCTCCAGCATCCCCACTGTCATCATCATCTGAGTCATGAGTGGGTAGAGCAATCTGCTCCACATCAGAGTCACTATCATCGTGGCACCACTTTCTCTTTGCTGGCACCACGTAGTCATCCCGGGCAAGATGACCAAACAACCTCCTGACAGGAGGTTTCACTTGCTTCCCCCTGTACACTTTCATCCTCCCCAGGGTAGTATCATCCATCACCTCGAGGACTACCGCATCCTCCTTCTCCTTCGGCAGGGAGGGAAGCTTCTGATTTATGATCATCTGCATAAACATCGGGTACATACAGAAGCCTTCCTTCCCTTTCCCCTCGATGTTCTCCGCCAGATAGGTGAAGATCATCTTGGAGAAGCTGAACGGATGGTTCAGCACCAACGCAACATACGCATTCTGCATCTGGTCAGACAGCTCATCAAAACCTCCCTTTCTGGAAGCTATGCACTTAAGCAGCACGTGCGCAAGATATTTAAACTGGGGACAGAGGTTACTTTTGTTGAGTACCCCAACATTTATGTCCCCAGAGTACTTGGCTCTAAGAAAGCATCCTCTGACTGTGAGGGGGTGTAATCGAGTCGGACACTCAGTGTCATCCCCCAACTGTAATATGATCCTCAGATCCTCCTCTGATATAGTAATAGCCTCTCCAAAGATGGTAGTTTTGATGCAATGAGGCTCAGACGATCTATCGACTGTAGCGCATTCCTAGAAGGCTTGCTGAATGGATCGATAAGGAGTACAAGGAGTAGATATGGCATGTGCAATCCTCGATCTCAGTAGAAATATGATGATGCCAGAGAAATCGACAACGTTTCTGGATGTCAAGTCCAGATGAGCACATATATTGTGCTTCGTGCTCATAATCCATCGACTCACTATCTGTTACACAAAGATAGTAAACATTAGTACCATTGGCTAAGAAAGTGTTAGGATCAGTGATCTACGTTTGATTGATTAGAGAGTATAGCAGCGGAATTCTAACAATGAATTAGCCAATTCACAAGAACAAAGAGATATTCAATGTAAGAACAAAAACGGTTATAGATAGAGAGAATTCTGCAGATATATTTCATTCAATATTCGCTTTCGTGGTAACGAAATGTCACAATTACAATTAGGTCAACACCTCTTATATAAGAGATGTGACGTCTGCTGATGTCACTTGATAGTGACATCTAACAGAATTTATCACAAACTACTGATAGTTCACACAACTACTGAAGATGTCAAACAGCTGACATCTTCTTACAAAAATGCTGTGTTAACTATTATTACAACTACTGAAAAGAAACTACTGAAACTATAACAACTGAAGAACATACTCTTCAGTTGTTTTACAAATACTGAAACAAAGAAAACTACTGAAAGGTAAACCATCACAACTACTGAAGAAGACCTCTTCAGCTGTTGTGACAACGTCTGATACTTTGGTCTTCAGCACTTGTGTCTTGAGACTTTGTCTTTAGCACTTGTGTTTTCAGACTTTGTCTTCAGCACTTGTGTCTTCAGACTTTGTCTTCAGCACTTGTGTCTTCAGACTTTGTCTTCAGCACTTGTGTCTTCAGACTTTGTCTTCAGCACTTGTGTCTTCAGACTTTGTCTTCAGCACTTGTGTCTTCAGACTTTGTAATCAGCTGTTATCTTCAGCTATTGTGGTCTTCAGTAGTTGTTGTGACGTCTATGGGACTTAAAGGTTTTTCTGATCCGGCTCATTGGTTCTTTTGGTCCAACAGAAAGTCATGAAAACCTTAAACTTGAAGAAAATCTTTTTGTCATGCGATTGAGATTGTGCGACTGAGTTCAGTCGTGCGATTGAACAGTGCGAATGGGGTTCAGTCGTGCGACTGATCCCATGCGTACCACTAAGTGTGCGACTGGGCTCATACGTATGTAACCTCATGCGGTTACACCAGTCGTGCGACTGAACTTCATACGCATGGTTCAGTCGTGCATTTAAGCAGTTTGAACCCTTCAGTCGTGCGACTGAAGTTCATCACTCTGTCCATTCGCATGATTACTGACTGTTCAATTCAAAATCATTTTTTCACCATTTTTGAGTTTTAGACATCGTTATCTGGTTCATTTGACTGGCAATACATTCTTATACCACCTAACATCGTTACTTTCGTTTGTTTGAGTCATTTAGGTAGGTTATTTTATCACTTAAGTCTCGGTTCTTTTGCGAGTCCAAATGTACCGATTTTTTCATCAAATTTAAAGTTATGGGAGTGCTTCTATACCGTAAATTACCTGTAGAGTCGATGTAGATGGTCAGTAATCAAGAAACGGGGGTTTTAGAGATCAAAGGAAATTTTTGCAGAGTTGTGTTAAGTCGTGCGATTCAGGGTTATTTTGAAGGTGGTGAGTCTCTGCGACCAACTCCCCCTTTATTTATACTAACCCTAGATTCAATCGTGCGACTGAGCTTATACGCACCTTTCAGTCGTGCGAGTGGGACTCAGTCGTGCGATTGGTTCAGACGTCCTTCTTCAGTCGTCCGACTGAATCTCAGTCGTGCGACTGACTCACTCATCTGCCCTTAATCATCTGACTGGGCCAATCGTATGGGCCATTCGGTTGGATAGTCCATATTCATGGTCCATTCGTACGAATGGCTTCCATTCGTACGAATGGCTTCCATTCGTACGAATGGCTTCCATTCGTACGAATGGCTTCCATTCGTATGATTGGACCATACGTATGGTCCATTCGTGCGAATAGGTCATACTTATTAACTTTTCTGCCAATTTGAATATTTAACTTTTAAAATCCTTTTAATTGCAGAAATTAACGTTATGAGCATTTGATCATCTCAGACATGATCGTTTTGACTTGAAAACCTTTTGATCACCTCAGTCGTGACTGTTTTAAACTTTTAAAAACACATGTGGTATTCTCAGACATGACCCTTTTAGTGAGTTGATCCCTTACTGATTTTCCTGATGTAGTCCGACAAACAACCAAACTAAAAACAACTAACTAAATAAAAAAATTAAACTAAAGAATCAAAATAAGAACTGTTTTTGCTTTTTGTGAGAGATAAGTCTTGAGATGGAAATCTACTGGATTTGTTTCCAGAATAGACAGCTTCAACTTAGATTGACCACACCTGGACCAAGCCAATTTTGGAATCATACAGTCAAGTCAAGTCATTTGGGACTTGTTTGTCAAAATCTTTTGATGCTCTATTCTTGGTTTTCATCCAGAGTCATTAGCAGCTTTTAGGAAATCATACTGGAACTATTAGATTACCACATTGATTTGAACTTTCAAGAATTGCAGCCACAATGATTGTCAATATGTTTGTCCTCTTAAATCCATACGCAGACTTTTGACACAGACTGGTGATAGATTTAGGTTTAACTATTTCAACTAACATTTGTGGATCCTACACTTATATGGTAATCAACATTCCACAGGAGCTTTTGAGCGGTCTACGGGTATTTTTACAAGGAGAGACTATTCTTAGAGCTTTCAAAGAGAAGCCAGTCCTCAGGTCAGTGCCATCACACAGCAGAGAGGCAGCAAACAACAATGAATTCTAGAATATCTAGGTTATGCTTATCCTCAGGTCAGTGCCATCGCACAGCAGAGAGGCACACACCTATCTCCTTGTTAGAGCAGCTTAATTTTATTTTGCACCAAATACACCAACAGCATACGTCATTAGCTTGATAGCATTTTTCTTACATTTTTTTCGTGCTTTGCTTTGTTTATGGTCATCCGCACACATTTGTGGCGTTTAAATGCTCATTACCCCTTATTGGAATATTGTCGATTGTGTTAACCAGTGATAAGATGGAAGCCCACAGTCAATTGAACAACTTAGTTTGATCTTGAGATCACCAGTGAGGTCTAATCATCTATTGTGTTGAATCTATCGACATATCAATTGTGGTCTAGCAACCTCTAGGTCTACTCTCATTGTGTTACCTTAGGAGTTATCAGTTTTTCTATCATCTTCCCTTTTATATTGCTTAGACTACACAGACTTATGCTTTGAATTTTTGCACCTTTTCTAAATTAAAATTTTAAAGTCCCTCTTGACTTTTTACTGTGTACTATCATATTCCAAAGAGTTTGAATCGGTATCACAGATACGACCTACCTTAAATCAGCTTTCCACTCCTTCTCCCTCGTTTTTTTCTTTTTTAAAATGTTACTTGCTGACTTATTCTCCTCCTAAAATACTAAAATCATAAACTGGTTTAATTATTTTAGGATTTTAATAACCAGCAAATTAACATGAGTTTAATTTAAACAGACCAAAATAAAACAAATAAGATAAGAAAAAAAACTTAACTAACCTACATCGGACTACACATGATCATCATCAGGAATAACATCACTTTTCTTTTTAACGCCGTTGACCTCTAGCAAATATTGAAAACGTGGTTTATCAAAGGCTTTAGTATAGAGTTAGCGCGTTGAAAATCAGTATTAATTTTTACCACATCAATTAAGTTCTTTTCAAAACAGTCTCTTATGAAATGGTATTTAATACCGATATGTTTGGGCTTAGGATGTTGGACCAGATTTTTAGTTACTGCAATTGCAGCAGAGTTATCAACACAAATAGGAGTAGAGTGTAACATCTTGTACTTTTGTTAAATTAGGCGTTCACCTTGTTAAGTTCTTGTAAGGATCATTTGTGTATTTTATGAAACTTTGAGGGCTTGTTATGCATGTTGAGTTAAATTGGGTGTTAATAAATTATTTGTTTAACATTGTTAATAATGATAACGATATTGTTATAATAATAACAATTGTAAATTTTAATGTTAATAATAATAACTATTATTATTATTAATAATAATTAACAATAGTATTAATAATCACAAAAATAATAATAATAATAATATAATATAATAATAATAATAATGAAATTGTATAGTCACTAAACTTATTAAGTTTTAAAACTTTAAGTAATTAAAGTTTGGGGGGGGGGGTTAATGTCAATTTAGAAACTTTACTATTAAAGTTTGTACATTAAATGTTAAATGTTATAACCATAGGGACCAAACATGTATATTCCAAAACCCAACCCCCCACCCTAATCCCCTCCCCGCAAATCCGGCGAAGCGCCGGTGGTACTACGGCAAGGTCCGGCGATGACCAAAACACTTGTGTTTCGACCCAAAACCGCTCCCGAGCCTTTTTAGTGGATGATTCGAACCGTTGGACATCGTTTAACTGCAATTAAGAGTCCGTTTTCTAGGCTAATCGATCGAGTAACCGACGATAAATAATCACCCAACATTCGAGCTTTAAAACTCAATTATAATGCAATTAACTAAACCTAATCAAACGTGTATCTAAGTCTAATCGGTTGCAATTACCAATTACACCTGAAACCCATGAATTCACCTTGTTCGTTTACCCTGTTCGTCGCAAACCAGCAAACTAAACGAGAGCCACCTTCCGAGTGTTTTAAACTCCAATTGATTGGGGGTTTTGCATCAAGAACACTATTCGAAGCTTCCCACGAGTTCAATTTGGTTTCCATCATCTTTTACATATCCATCAAATTCGGTTCTTGACCGAGACCTGCTCTACACCGAAGGGCATCGATTCGATCTCAATCAAGTGAGTAAACCACATCATCACCCTTGGTTTTTCTTAATGAACAAAAGCCCTACGATTAATTTGGCTAACAAACTCAAATTGATCTTCAGTTGATCGAACATGGTTCTAGGGTTTATATGGGAATTGGGGTTTTCATTCGCAATGGTTTTTAAGATTTAAAACCAGGTTATAACCGCGGCTGGAAGCCTGGTTCACTGGTTAAGACAATGTTCCACATACATGAGGTCATGGGTTCGAACCGGGCACCTCATGTAATTTTTTTAAAGCCTTTTTGGCTTAAAATTAATTATAAAAAAATTTATAATAATTATAAAAATCAATTTTATAAACCCTAAATATTTTTAAAGTCATCTAATTATTTCTTAGAAATTTATTCTTGTAAAACTTTGTAATATTTTAATATAAAATTATTTACAAATGTAATAATTAAATATTTTTATAAAAATTAGATTGTTATATAATACTTAAAGATATCAAATTAATATTAGACCTTATATTTATGGATTTATCATGATATTTATAGAATTTAAATATAATTTTATAAATAAAATCACAAGTTATTTACAAAGGATCAATTTCTTTAAAAATAAAGTTATAAATGGTATTTTTATAATAATTTATTTACTTTATAAAAATCCCCAAAATTCTAATACTCTAGTGCATGTTAACTCGTTAATCTTATTATTAACCTAAATCTCATAATATTTATATATTTAGGTGCCTTGTGACGTTTTATCTTGGAACGGCATATTTTATTCTTATTAATCTTCATTATTTACTTATTTGACAAGTGAGTTTTCCTTGCCCCTTTTTCATATTTACACACTAATTTGGGGTGAAACATGATAGCCTATACTTGATACACTTATACTCATTTGAGACTTGTAAATCACATGCAATTCAACTTATTATTTTATCATGGTTATTTGTGTATTGTAAGTGATTATATGAGATACATAGTTTGTTTACAATCATTAACTATTGCTAGCCTGGCGGCGTCTTAGATCTTTGGGCCTGACAAGCCTATTTGGTACTAAAGCCGAGGTATTGCCGGTTCCTGTTGACGTATGCTTGTTCATCATGGGAACCAAATACACTTAGCCAATCTTTTATACTTGTAATCAAGTCGATGTTTGGTTCTAACGATATGTGTTCTATAACCTTACTTGCTTATGACCTATGACCTGAATTGCTACTTGTAACTTTTTTTATATTATGTATAAGAACCTTGGAAACTCACCAGCTATTTTTAGTTGACACTTATTTTTATCATGTTTCAGGTCAACCTCAAGTTTAAGGTGATCCTTTTGAAGCATGCTATAATCTAGGACTTGGACCTAGATAATGAAATAAAAAGTTTTTCTTTATGTTATGTTATGTTTGAGCTTATTATTTGTTTGAGACTTATGATTGTATTTCATTTCAAGACTTATGATAATAATATTTACATTTTAATATAGCGTTATGTGGCTGTGAACAATCTTAACCCTCACATTTCGACGTTTCCGCCGTCAAGGTTGGGGTGTGACATAGAGGAGAATGTTAAACCGTAATCTCGCATTTGCTGTTGAATCCAGATGATTTGTGAACAGCAACTTGCAGCAACAACATATTCGGCTTCACAGGTTGACGATGCAACCGATGTCTGCTTCGTACACTGCCACGTAACTAGTCTTCTCCCAAAGAATTGACACCCTGCGGATGTAGACTTGTAGTTCATCTTGCAGCCTCCGTAATCCGAGTCACTATACGCAGTGAGCTCAAAGTCCTCATCATGAGGGTATCACAATCCAAGTGTGGGTGTACCCTTCAAATAACGAAAAATCCTTTTGACCCCGATAAGATGGTTGACCTTAGGCTTAGCCTGATATCTAGAACATAAACATGTAGCATACATGATATCAGCTCTTGAGGCAGTGAGATACATGAGGGATCCATCATTCCTCGGTACATCGTGGCATCTACAAGATATCCATTTTCATCAGGTGCTATGTCGTGATTCGTAGCTAGTGGAGTCCCAGCGGCAGATGCATTCTCGATGTCAAAACGACTGAGAATGTCTCCTACATACTTGGTCTGATGTAGAAAGATCCCATTTGGTGTTTGATCCACCTGTAACCCGAGAAAGAACTTCATCTTCCCCATAGCACTCATCTCAAACTCTTTCTTCATAACTGCTTCAAATTCTTTGCATAACTCTTCGTTCTTTGAACCGAAGATTATGTCATCAACATAGATCTGTACGAGCAGTAGGTCGCCATCTTTTTCTTTAATAAACAGCATGCAGTCAGTGACTCCCCTGCGAAAGCCGTGTTTCACAAGATGTGTCGAGAGTTTCTCATACCAAGCTCGTGGAGCTTGATGAAGCCCGTATAAAGCCTTGTCGAGCTTGTAGACTCTATCCCGATGATAAGGATCTTCAAATCCCTCAGGTTGACTGACATAGACTGTTTCTCTGATTTCCCCATGAAGGAATGCACTCTTCACATCTAATTGATATACTTTAATGTTCATGTACGATGCATAGGCAAGGAAGATACGAATGGCTTCCATCCTTGCCACGGGTGCAAACACTCATTGTAGTCAATTCCTCGACTTGGTGAAAACCTTGAACCACCAATCGAGCCTTGTTCCTGATAATTACCCCTTGGTCATCTTTCTTGCATTTTAAATCCCATTTGGTGCCAATGACCTTAGCACCTTTAGGTCTATCAACCAGAGTCCATACACCTAACTTCTTGAAGTGAAGAAGTTCTTCTTGCATGCACTCACCCATGCCTCATCATTTAGTGTATCACTGACGTATTTTGGCTCAAACTGTGAGACAAAACATCGATAAGCACCATCATGAATATATCCTTTTTCCATAACTAAGGCGTAATCAGCTGAGTATAGCTGATTTCGGGTTTGCACTCCTGATCTGACATCCCCAATGACATTGTTTAGGGGATGATAGACGTTTAGTCGTGATCCTGGAGTAGTAGGAACTGCTACCTCAGAGCCAAGATTATGAACATTTGGTTCTGCAGCTGAGGTAGTTGGAGTTTGAGGCTCCAAAGTCGAAGGTACATCACTGGTAGATACTTGTGGACTTTCAGGAACTGGAACCTGTTCTTCCTGACTGTTCTGGTTATCTTCTTCAGCTTCATCTTCAGAGGAGGAGTTACTGTCATCGACTACTCCCCCTGACTGAATAGATGATTCTCCCTGTAAGCTAGATGTTGGTGTATTCAAGATATCATACATCATCCGTGTAGCTAACTCGTCATCCAAGGGAGAGAGAGGGAAGTTGAAGGACTTGAAGAATCCATCATAGTCGAAAAAGTAGGCGGGTCCTTTTCCAGTAGGTGGTGTGGTATATCTCTGAACGTCAACATTACACCATACTTCTACTAGACCCATTGAGTTGTTGTAAACTCGCTTGTTCGGTATGTTGTATCCTAGAAAGATTCCTTCATCTGCCTTCTCACTGAATTTACCCTCTTGTGTCTTCTTCAGAAGTGTGCACGGCATGCCAAATGGTTCGAGATACTCCATATTCGGTTTGCGTGTTTGTAGTAGCTCGTAGGATGTCTTTCCATGGCGCTTGACTGTCAGGACTCGATTTAGTGTATAACATGCATTCGCCACTGCCTCATTCCAGGATTGGATAGCTAGTTTTGAGTCTGCCAACATAGTCCGTGCTGTCTCTATCAAGCTTCTATTCTTTCTCTCAGCAACGCCATTCATCTGAGGCGTGTAGGCAGAAGTGAATTGATGCACAATTCCCTTTTCCTTGCAGTATGCCTCCATCCACTGGTTCTTGAATTATGTTCCGTTGTCTTAGCGTACTTGTCTAACCTTCAGCTTGTAGAGAGATTCCAGTGTGGTTACCAACTCTTTGAATGATTCAAATGTTTCTGATTTGGATTTCAGAAACATTACCCAAGTGAACCTTGAGTAGTCATTAGTGACCACAAAGCAGTACAAGTCACTTGCAATGCTCTTTGTATTGACTGGACTAAACAGATCCATGTGAAGAAGCTCAAGAGGAAGTTCTATTGAATGAACTTTCTTTTCCGAATGAGACTTCTTTGTCTGTTTGCATTTCTTGCAAGCTACACAAAGTTAGGAAGCTGGAAGTTCTTGACATTAACTCCTCTCACCAGATCCTTCTGAATCAAGTGATTCATCTTCCTTTGACTAATGTGTCCCATTCTCCTATGCCAGGAGATGGAATCCTTTTCAGTAGCTTTAGATAGAAAACATTGAACCTCATGATATGTTGTAGAAGCTGTTGAAGGATCCAAGACATAGAGATCTTTATATCTTGAAGCAGTTATCAAAACTTGGTCCTCTGGGATCACGTAGTTTTTCTTTAGTACGTAACACTTCTTGTTGTCGAAGATGACTTTAAATCCCTTATCACATATTTAGGAGACAGAAAGTAAGTTATTTTGTAGTTGTTGAACGTGGTTCACCTTATCAAACTTAACTTTTTGATTCCCCACTTCTCCCTGGGCTGTGATATAGCCACCCTTGTTTCCAGCCAACGAAACATGCCCTCCTTTTATTTGCTTGACGTTTGATAAAAGAGCCCTGTTTCCTGTCATGTGCCTGGATGCTCCGCTGTCTACTATCCACGTGTTAGTTTCAGCACTGTATCGAACACCCTGCACATACACAGTAAAGGATTAGTTTGGGTTAGGAACCCAAGCCTTTATTGGCTTGGGTTTCCCAGAGGCATCACATATCATAAATTCTACCCATTGACCCTTAGAGGATGAGGGTAGCTCAGGTTCCTTCTTGTCATTATTATCAGACACAGAGGATGTCTTCTCCTTCAATAATCCAGATTTGTGCAATGCCTGTTTGTGATAAACAGTCGACTGACTTACAGGTTGAATTTTAGGTTCACTAGTTCTTCTAGGTGGAGTCAGTGAAATCCTCGTAGAAGACCTAGGCTTTGAAACCTGAAGTTCAATCTTCTTCCTAGGTGTCTGATAGAAGTGACAACAGGAAGCAATGTGTCCATATTCACCACAGTTGTAGCACGATCTGCTATCAACTTTATGATTAAACTTTCTTTGTGGAGAAGTGTGTGACACTCTAGTAACATTACTCACTCTAGGTTTTGACTCTGGTTCTTTGGTTGTTTTCTTTGGTTTAACAACGTTAACTGTATTCACCTTTTTAACATCATTTTCTTTTTGGTTAATAGGTTTTTGACTTGAAGTAAGTGAAAGATTAACCTTAGAAGTCTTTTTAGGTTCTGATTTGACTCTGTTTGATCCTGACTTTAAGTTAACCTTTTCAAATTCCTTTTCTAGATTAACACTAGACAATTTATCCTTTGCCTTTGAAGTGAACTCCTATTGTTTGTTTCCAGAGTCCATAGATGAACATAGGAATCTGGATCACTAACAAGAGGAGTAGACACCACATGATCCTTGATGGGATTACTATTTATTGGTCTAGTCTTAGTGTTCATCAAAGTCTCAGGTGGTGGTGGAACCACTTTATAACCCAATCCCTCCTCGTTGTTCCTTTCTCTCACTAAGTGTTGGACTATGTGTGAAGAACTAGTCCAACTGTGTAGTTTCTGTTTTACTGAATTTACTTCTACTTCTAGAACTGCCTTTTGCTTCTTAGTGTCTTCTAGGGAGTTTAGATAATACCTAATGTCATTAGCTTGGTTAAAGGCAACTACTTCGGTTTCCCTAAGCTGTTTAATCAAAAGGTCTATCTTCTCTTTATAATTATGCTCATTTTGTTTTAATACCCTATTAGCTCAGTGCACAGGTGCAAATCTTTTACTAAGTTATCATTATGATCTAATAACCTAGCAAAATTTTCATCTATGCTATTCCTAAAAATATCACAATTAGAACAAGCATGATTATCAAACATTTGGTCAGTAGTACTTACCTGAGTTGATTCAGAAGAGTTAGCCATCAACACAGCAGCAGATGTCTCTGGTTCTGGTGATTTTGTCTTTTCTGTCTCTGACGTGGTAGACTCCTCTTTAGGCTTGTAACTGACCTCGGTTGCCGTTGCTTCTTCACTATGTGACATCGCTATCTCAACTGCTAGATCTCCTTCACTAGCGGAATCACTGTCAATGTCTTCTACACTTGCAATGTTTGATTCCCCTGGCGAGACAAACCTAAAGCTCCAATCCTGTCCTTCATCATCATGAGCAGTCAAGGCCTTTGGATCCTTGCTTGATGAAGTAGAACTGGTAGCTTGCTTGTGTTGACGAGTGAAGGACGAGAACGGGTTCCTGTTACCCGTCTTCTTAGGCTTGACACATTCTCTTTTGAAGTGCCCCTTCTCTCCACAGTTGAAGCAGGTCACTTTGCTCTTGTCAAAGCCAAATGTGGTATCCTTAGTAGCTACTAAGTTCTGTCTGGTTTTTTTTACAAACTTCTTTGCCCTCTGGACAGCACTAGCTAAGGCCCACATTATCTCCATCCTCTCAAGCTCCATTTCGTCCACCTGCTCGTAGTCCTCGTCGGCCAGATGGCAGTTTCCAATCTTCCCAACAACAAGTTCATCATAACAATGGACCATTGCAGCCAAAAGATCCATGTGTTCTCGAGCTACTTCTACAATCACATTTCTGAGATTCTCGGTCTTCAGTTTAGTAGCACTTGTTTTGGATCCAATATAGTGGGTGCAAGAGAGTCCCGATGTGTCTGATCCTGAAGGAGACGCATGTGAAGGACCCGATGAGCTAGACACAAATGCAGTCTGGAGAGGTGCTCCAGATGTCTTAGCTTGAGGCCTGGCGTTGTACAAGGCTGGATTTTGATTGTAAGAAGACTTCTGAGCTCTGTCCTTCATCCTAAATGACTCTTCTCGCAACTTAAGAATGAAGTCATTAATATCCAGTTTTGCCAGCATTCCATTCTGTCTAAGGTTAGACACGAATGAGGTCCATTTTTCAGGCAATCCGTCTGCAAAGTTAGTAACTTTCTCTTCCATGGTAGTTGCCACCCCATGTGTATGCAGTTCACTCATCAGATGGTAAAATCTATCTATAACATTGTCTAAACTCTCGTTTCCCATCGATGAGAAGTTATCGAATTCCTTCTTTAACTCCTTAGCTTTGATTGCCTTCAATGAAGCATTCCCGTCATACCTTTTTTCTAGCTCATCCCAAAGTTTCTTGGACTGCTTATTCTCTGAGTATTGGTGGAATATGTCTTTAGGAATAGACTGTGTAATCAATGCATAAACTCTTTTCTCTGCATTGTATTTAACTTTTTGCACATCTGTCATCCCTCCTAACATTAGCTTAACTCCATCAGCTCCAATCGGTGTACTATATCCAATCTCGATGGCTTCCCACAGATTCGGATCCACTCCATTGAGGTAGATCTCAAAACGTTGTTTCCAGTGGGGAAACTCATCTAACATCAAAAGCTTTGGTGGTTTATTATGATTACTCACTTCTTTCTCAAGCAACAGCAGGTTCTGTATCCTAGAGTCCTTTCCAGCAGTGAAGGCTGACATTTGATCTTCCATGGGGAATAACTTTAAGTCTAATAAACCAGACTGTCACTGGTGCGACTGAAGGATGTGAATGGCCTAGTCGTGCGTATGAACTCTGCGACTGGTTCAATCGTGCGGCTGAACTAAGCGATTAGCTCAGTCGTGTGAATGAATTTGATGCGTATGAGCAATGCGAACGAACGGTTCAGTCGTACGAAAGGAGATACGACTAGGTCCAATCGTGCGTTTGGACTATGCGAATGAAGTCCAGCCGTGCGAATGGCACACTCGTGCGACTGTGGCTCCTGTTTTGCGAAAATTCTAGGTTAAACGTGTTTTAGCCGTAAAAATTCGAAATTTCGCAAGGTCTAATCGCCTAAGTCCGTAGAAACCAAACTTTGATGAGCAGGGAACGTCCAAGATCACTTTTGACGCAAAAGATTGCGTTTTTAGTGCAAAAACACAAACTTTTAATCAATCTTGATTGAATCACATGTAATAAAGAGCAAAAGCTCTGATACCACTTGTTAGGACCTGGTATTTGAACGAAATACCTAGTGATTAGCGTGTAAACCAGATCAAATAGTGCGGAATCCTATTTGATTGGCGATCCAATCAGTGAGAACACACGAAGAATCAATCAAGAATTGAAACTAACGTTAGAAATCGATTGGGAATCGATCTAATGTGTTCTATGAACTTGGAGAACGAATTGTGAGGCTTCTGGACGGCTAGGGTACCTCTGGAGTCGTAATTAATCAAAAGATCTCTATTTTTCACGAATTGGGTTGTATTTATAGGTTAGCATTATTCATTCGTGCGACTGAACCATTAGTATGGTTCAGTCATGCGATTGAATCATGCGGTTGATTCATTCGCACGATCGAGTATTCAGTCGTGCGACTGAGTCAATCTCATGTTATAATCATACGACAGATCCAGTCTCTTGGTTCAGTCGTGCGACTGAGTCATTCGTATGAAGTTATTCATGCGTATGGTCCATCCACATGAGCCACTCGCATGAGAACTTTATTCTGTTAAGTTTGAATGTATTAGTTAATAATATAACATTATGTGTAACACTTCAACAACCACAAATCTAATTAACCATTCAATGTCGACTCATTAATGATATATGAAACATTATAAATATGAAACAAGCAATATCATTTCATTAATCATTTCAATCATTACCTCAAAATCAGACAAACAAAATCTATTACATTCATATCATGATCTAGGGAGATACATGTATCAACAATCATGCCCAGCATGCTCTCTAAGGCCTCAACAATCATCTTACATGAACTTACGGAAGCCTTTACGTCAAAAACTTACATTTTCACTTTCCCCCGAAAGTCAGAAGTTAAACTACACTTTTCCTCGGGTGCAACAGCCCTATTAGGGCGTATGACACCCTTCAGTCGCATGGCCTCCATGCGACTGAGCATCATGCGAATGGACCAAAGCGGATGAACACCCATGCGGATGAACACCCATTCGTGCGAATGAAACTAGTGCGGTGGACTCCATGCGGATAAGTCCCATGCGAGTGGACCTAATGCAGATGGAACTAATGCGGATGAGCATTTATGCGACTGGGCTCCCAATCGTGCGAATGAACTCTCAGTTGTGCAAATGGACACCAATCATGCAAATGAACCCCAATTGCATCTCAATCGGCCATATGGCCTTCATTCAGTCGCCTAGCCCTAGCTGGTGCAGAATGCAGTCATTCCGAACCCAATCTGCCATTTTCGACCTCCAAGCTCATCTAAACCATTCTAAGCCCAAATCAACCATCCTAAACCTTAGGAATGCATACCACAACACCATTCAAGCACACACAAGTTCAAAATCAAGACCAACCAAATCATACACTCACACACACATACACAAATGGGTCAAACACATACACACTCAAAAACCCAATTTTTAGATGTGTTCCAGCCCCAAATCATTCAAAAACATATAAAAAGGGGGTCCTAGAACTCACACAAACGACCACAACAAGAAGAGCTTTGATTTGACCCGTTCCTCAACAATTTTGCTCACCTGAATCAACCCGAACCAACTTTTCTCCCTTTTTCTCTTCTTTCTCTCTTCTCTTCTATTGTTTGCTGAAAATGTGATTGTGGGGAGAGGGTTATGGCTGCCCTCTCCCAACAAATATCACCACATGCCAAACTTTCTCTCGTTGGTGAGTTTGGTCCCTCGGCTTTGGACTTTATTTCTTTTCTTCTTTATTCGTCGGCTTCAAAATAAATAAATAACCGGGTGTTACAAGTCCACCCCCTTAGATAGGTTTCGTCCCCAAAACCTGTTATTCCTCGAACAAGCATGGGTAATGCTATCTCATTTCTTCCTCAGTCTCCCACGTTGACTCGGATCCTTTCCTGTGCTTCCTCTATACACTAACAATAGGAAACGTTTTATTCCTCAGCCTTTTCTTTTTTCGATCAATGATTGCCACCAGTTGCTCCACATAATTGAGCCATTCGTCTACTTTGATATCCTCCAGTGGAACAATCATGTCTTCATCTGCCAAGCACATTCTCAGATGAGATACATGGAATGTCAGGTGAATTCAACTTAACTCATCTGGTAACCCCAATCTATAGGCCACCTCTCCTACTCGAGCAATGATTCAGAAAGGGCCTATATACCTCGGGCTCGAATCGCCCCGCTTTTGGAATCAAATGATACCCTTCCAAGGTGAGACCTTCAACATATCCTTGTCACCCACCTAGAACACAATCGGTCTGCGTCGTTTGTCGGCGTACGACTTCTATCTATCTTGGCTGCCTTTATAAAGGCTTTGATCCTCTCAAGCATCTCATTCGTAGCCTTGATCACCTTGACGCTCCCCAACTCCTTCTGACCAATTTCACCCCAACTAACGGGTGTTCTGTATCTCCTACCGTATAGCATCTCATAAGGTGGCATACCAATGTTGGCATGATAGCTGTTGTTGTATAAGAATTCAGCTAACGGTAAGTGGTCATCCCAACTTCCCCCAAAATCAATCACACATGCTCGAAGCATGCCTTCCAATATCTGAATGGACCTTTCTAACTGACCATCAGTTTGGGAATGATAAACCGTGCTAATATGTAACCTTGTCCCCATGGCGTCGTGGAAATTCTTCCAGAATTTGGATGTAAACCGGGTGTCACGATCAGATACAATAGACACCGGCACACATGACGAGTTACAATTTCCTTGATGAATAGATCCACCAACCTCTCAGACGAATATGTCTCGCGGGTCAGTAGGAAGTGAGCACTCTTCGTCAACCGGTCGACAATCACCCATATGGCATCGTACCCTTTCGGAGTACGCGACAGCTTCGTAATGAAATCCATGGTGATGTGCTCCCACTTCCATTATGGTATATCCAAATGTTGGATCTTCTCATACGGCTTTTGATGCTCGGCCTTCACCTGTAGACAAGTAAGGCACTTACTCCCGCACTGCACCATGTCATGTTTCATACTCGGCCACCAATAATCTTTCTTCATGTCTTGATACATCTTTGGGGCACCTGGATGAATGGAGTATCGAGTCTTGTGAGCTTCATCTAAAATATTCACCCGTAGATCCCCAAAATAAGAATCCACGTTCTCTAGAATCGAGTTCTAACACTAAGCGTGTTTTCACCTAATTCTGCGACCAGACCTCTCATTCTCTCAGACTTAAGATGATCCTCTTTCAGTGCCTCATCTTGAAACTCTTTGACTTGCTTCATCATGTTAGAGATCATGATCAGTTGATATGCTTTCACCCAAATCGGCTTGGGCCTCTCTTTCTGACTAAGGGCATCAACCACCATGGTGGCCTTGCCCAGATGGTAATGGATCTCACAATCATAGTCCTTTTAAGCTCCAGCCATCTTCTCTGTCTCATGTTCAGATCTTTCTGCTCAAAGAAGTACTCAAAGCTCTTGTGGTCAGTGAAAATGGTGCATTTCGTCCCGTAAAGATAGTGCCTCCAAATCTTTAGCGCAAAGACCACAACTGCTAGCTCCAAGTCATGAGTAGGGTAGTTGACCTCATGAACCTTATGTTTTATATGCGATGAGGATCCAACTGTGACCGTCCTGGGAATGGGGCCTTAAAAAAGAATCCCAATAAGGATAAAGGAAAATGAGATCTCATACCTTAAGTGACATAGTCAAGAAAGTTGTGAAAAAGTTCTACCATGCATTACATGAGGATGGTTGATTATACCATGATTTTGTGTGTGAGGTACATATTGAATAATCAAATAAACCAAAACATGATAAATATCACATGAATCAAAATATTAACAAGGTATGAGTTTAAGAGGATAAACATAATTTCAATCAATAAGGTCATAAACCTGTCTAGCTTACTAACAATAAGAGTGAACATGTGTAATGAAATAGTGATATGATCCCAAATGGTTTAAATCTTTAAAGTTTCTATCTAATTATGGATATAAACTTTAGATGGAGTATTTTAAAATATTGATCCATTTGTAAAGACCTTTACTTTCTTAAATTACCTTCTTAAAACTTCAAAACAAATCAAAAAGAGATCGTTTGTGTTGGTGCAGAAGTTGTGCTATTGTATCTTAGCCTATGCAGATTCATGAAAGCATAAGAAGTCCAAGATCAGTAAAAAAATGGGAACTTGTATCACTCTTGATATACAAGTTAATCTGAGCAAGAATTGATAACCCCAACAACAGCCAACAACTTCATAAGACACAATTCAATCAAAGACAGTTCTTCATAACAAGAAAAACCAAAAATCAGAATTTCTCTATAGAAAAATTAAGTTTTGACTAAGTTCAAAATTTAATGCGGGTAAGTGCACTAGTTAATGCGGGTGAAGGTAACCCATGCATATAACCAATGTGGGTAACTGTTTATGTCATTTAAAACAAGTGACACTAATGCAGATAAGGACTTTACTCTATCGCATTTGTGTCTAACAAGTATACATAAAATTTTGAAGTGTTAAAAACCTATACGGGCAAAAGTGTTCTACCGCATTTGTTAATGCATAAGACATTTTAATCACCGCATTTATTTTTACTCATCTGCATTTTTGAATGTGGGTAACATCAACCCTTTTCATGTATGCCAAAATGAATAAACAAGGTGTTCAATCTCCTTTGTCATGTTGATGAATGTCAAGAAATGCGGACAACTTTATTGTTCAGCCGCCTTTGTTGAAGTAAATGTGGATAAAGGAATTTTACTCTAGCGCATTTGTTACAGTGAACAAATGCAAACTAACTTTGTTAAGCCGTATTTGTAACAGTGACCAAATGCTTAACAAACTTTGTTCAACCGCATTTGCTACAGTGAACAAATGCTTTCAAGTTTTTCACTTCCACATTTGTAATAGTACACAAATGCTCGTGAACAAAACTCTTCCGCATTTGCTATAGTGAATTTAAAACTGACCGCATTTGTTCTAAAACTTGAAACAATTTGTAAAAGCCATTAGTTGACTATTTAAAGCCATTTCATAAGGTCATTTAATACTTTCCAAATTTGAGAGACTTTAAAGTGTGACGAGCAAAACTCACTGCTCTTCATCAATCATCAACACCATCAACAAACCGGTGTTCTACTATTCATTTCCTATGGCTAGTCCTTAGTTTCAATTCACTACAACAGTATTATCAAACAAAACGTGAAAATATTTGAATTTTGTGACCTAAAATGTAGGACTTTTGAACTAATGATGAACATAGAACCCCAGTCAAGAAAAACTAAAAATCAGACGTGAATTAAGATATGATGATCATTTTCGACTACAATGAACATGTTAACTAAGAAGAATAACAACCAACAAGTGAATTTCAAAACCGTGTTCTTCGTATGAACAAATCATAAGAAAAGATGGAAAATGTTGAAATCAAATCTTGAATCTAAGAGTTGAAAAGAGGTTAAAAACAACAAATATGATCCCTCCAAACATGAAAACAAAATAATAGTGATTATTCATAATAACTGCAACACAAGTGAAGGGTATGTACTTACAACACAACAACATAGTGACGAGAGTTGCTAACAACACTTAATAGATCAAACAGGGAACTGGTTAACCTTTTGTAATGATACTAAGAACGCAAGTAATATGAGACAGAGCAAGATAGCAAAACACACAAGGAGTTGGTTTTCAAGATTGCATAATATTGCTTTCTCAAGTTCTATTAGAAATGTTACAAAGCATATCAGAAAGTTACAAGTACTTGAGATACATATACTACATCCTATAGTCGGCCATACATTGAAGGCCAGCTGGATACAATTGACTAGAAAACAAACAAAATCAAATGTAGAGTCAAAAGGCAGATTGCCTTTTGACAGATGACTATGACATGCCATAGTTCACATCCTAATATATTACAGAAAGGATAAAGTACATAAAGTAGAAAGTTACAAACTCAAGACCTTAATGTACAGTTACCAAAAGCATGGACCTTTTCACCAACTTATGAAAGTTAGTGACTTTACAGAGTTGCAACGGAAAGGGGTCCAGCTTTATGAAAAGTACATCAGATAAAGCATGTGTTCAAAAGTCTTCGGAAGAAGTCTTTCTTCAAGTGTTGGCTTCGGAAGACTTTGTCTTTGATTTTTTGAAAGACTTCATCTTTGGCTTCAAAAGATATTGGTCTTGGCTTCGGAAGATTTCATACTTAGTGTATTTTCTGATGCTGGTGTGAAACTTCTAAATCATACTACTTTAGTACACTTGTGCATGCATGCAAGAGAGACTTTAGGTGTTTGGGTTGCATCAGCCTTTACATTTAATCCTTACAAACTCCCTATAGGCTGATGCTACCAAAACACTTGAAGACTATAGATATTAACACTCGTCATCAAGATAATGACCATCCCTTTCTTCATGAGATGGTCAGGATCAGTCAGACTCTCAAGTGTCTTTTCACATCAAATAGATCATGCATAGGCAGAGTAAACATATCCTCCCACTTGTAAACATTTTCAATACCTTGATCTCTCATGACATGCCATCATTCTAGATTTGTAGTGTATGTCCAGGACAAGATAGGTCTCCCTGATGCTAGAGGAGCTATTTGAATTGGAGTTGGTGGAGCATCCTCTATTTTCACATCCTCTGGATGTTTGACTCATCCTAAGGTTTGGAGATGGATGCATCTTTCTTCTTCTTCATTGGCTTTGGTTTGGAAGCCATCCTTTTTCTCCTCTTTGAACCTTTTACTTGAGAAGACTGGCCTGCAGCACCTGATTGATCTTCTTTGTCTTTCTCAGTTGGGTTTTCCTCTCTCACAAGGTTATATTGAGAAGGTATAAAACCCTGCTATGGATCTGAAATGGAAGCTTACTGAGCTCAGCATGAGATTCAGGATGCGTTATCTCAAATGGTTCAACCTTAATCTCTACTTCCTAAGGACCTGACTTGGTGGGGAGTGTAAGTCAACAAGTTGACCTCTTTGAATCTTCTGCTTGATCACTCTGATGTGCTCATCCATGGTGGACAGAGACATAGGACCAAATCTCTTTCTGGAAAATCCATACAGCTCCAAGAAGCTCATCATCCTCTGCTTATCAACAGACTTCTTCATGCTTTTCAGGATGATGGCTCTTGACTTCACAGCCTCTTCCCTTAACTTTCTTTTCTTGATCTTTCTCTCTTTGACTATCTCAAGTTCAAGTTGTTTGAGTTACTCAAACTTAATATAGTCAAAGGTAAGGGAAGTAGTGCAGCAGCCCGATAGAGGCCTGCGACACTCAGGTAGTTGATCAAGTTGATCCTATCCTTTTCTTTGTCTACCTGAAAGTCTTGTGGCACCACATCCTCTTGCACATGACTTTCTTGAAATGGGGAGAGAGTAGACACATGTTTGTATAGTCTTTTCTTTCTTCTTTCTTCTTTGATCTGAAGAACTAGGTTTGCATCCTCTGCCTCCTTTGTTTCCTTTGACAATTCCTTGTCAGCCAGTTCATTTAACTTATCTAAGGGGAGGGAGATGATATTGTCTATGTCATAGTTCCTGGTCTTCAAATAGTTGACCCTAACTGCCCTCAACTCATCATTTTGAGTGTTTGGCCTGGGGGCAGCCCTGATAGCATATTCCATGAGTCTTGCAGACCTAGTAGAGGAACTTTCTCTCCGTTAGCCTCCTTTTCATCACTCTCTCCTCTTCCTCAATCTCCTCAGAAGTAATTTTTCTTTTCCCTTTGCACTCACAAGCCTTTATGACTCAGTGTGGAGAGAGCTTTGGTGTTTATTGCTTGGTGTAGCTTCCAAGCTCTGGCCAGAGAGAGGTTGAGATAAACCTTCACGAGTAGGTGTCTCATAAAAAGAATGAATATCTGCAGCAGTTGATGGTAATGACTTTCTTCCCCTTTTTGGTAGCATCACCCTATTGCATAGGTAAGCTAGGAGTTAGGTCAATCACAATCACAGGTTCTTGTCTTCCTGGTTAGATCCTCTTAAAGGTCTCCTAGCTAGTTGTTCCCTGAGATAAGAAATCTCAAGTTGTTGATCATTGACCCTATTTTGAAAGGTAGTCACTTGAGATTCAAGATGACTGACCTTGGAGAGTAAATAGGTGCATGTTTATGATAGTTTTGGGACCTTTAGTCTCAAATTCCCCTCATCTTCATGAGAAGAATCATTGGGGGATGAGATGATTGGACCAAAGTCCTCTGTCTCACCATCAGCTTTAGATTATTGGCTGCTGGATTTCCTCTTCTAATTGACAGCCTCAGATGACTTGTCAATGGGCTGAGTTGCCATGGTTGAGGTCTGAATGATGTAATCTCTTTCAAAAATGAGAGCCTCTTCCATATGGATATCCTGAACAGGTTCAGAAGTATCCACCTTAGTGATGGGTGATTAATGTGGGCTAGACTTAGGAGACTCAGGAGCGCTCATCTCTCTTTGAGAAGTGGAAAAGAAGAGAGAGTCATGGTACTCAATGAAACCTAAACCTTCATCAATATAGATGTAAAGGTTAGGAATGGGTTGGTTTAAGTCTAGAGGCTGAGGATGGTAACTGTCCCCTGAATGTTTTTCACTTGAGTGTTGAGACTCAAAGTGAAGGCTTAAGGCATTTGGTCTTGTGAGCTTATCAGGCTGAGCATGAGAACCTCAACACTGATTATAGAAGTGATGGTAGTGGTTGTTCCTTAGGAGAAGTGGGAGATCCAGTATCCACTTCCTCATGTATGGGTGAGTATATGGGGGCCTGCACAGACTGAATAGTTTGAGTAGGGGTTGTTTTGAGTTTTCTTTGGTAGGTAATAGTGATTTGTGGCTGTTGTGGTGGCTGAGGTGTAGAAGGTGTGAGTTCAACACTAGTTGGTGCTGCTAGGTTGTCACCTTGAGCAATAAGCTCTAACATTTTTGGGATAATAGTTGTTTCTACCCAGAGAAGCCAACAGTTGGCTTCCTCAAGATTTTAAAGATGCGAGCTTCATCTATCTTAATTTAAGAATATTACATGTTTCCCTTAACTGTGAGCCTAGTTCATAGTTAAGAATGTAATGAACATATATAGGAAACATGTAGTATTCTAAGGAGTCCAAGTTAGCAAGTAGATTTTTATAAAAAAAATTAAGAGTACCTTAACTTGACTCCCTGAACCATTCCATGCACAATGAAGGAGAGATCTTCAGGAATCTGGTCCCACCCCCATACTTGTTGGACAAGCTATGGATAACCACATGTAGCAAGTATATCCACTGGGATGAGACCTTCCCTTTCCTGAAGGTCTTTACAGAGAAATCTCCCTCATAGCCCATCTGCTCAAAGGAGTGGTTAACAACTTCTTTGGGGAAGAGCACCTCACCTTCATCATCATCTAACTGAATATGATTGTTGATGATGGCTGGAGTGATGAAAATTGTTCTCCCCTGCACTATGGCAGACAGTGCCTTCTCCCCATCCAGAATGACCTCTTGGCAGGTCTTTCAAAATTCAAGCAGATGATCGTCATACAGAGTAGGATCAATGGTAAGGGAGGTAAAGTAGTTTGAGAGAGCTAAGAAACACAAACCTCTGAGAAATGTGGATCTTTCTCAGAGTGTAGCAGAGCAACTTGGTTGTGTTGCCTATGTAACTGGATGGAGAAATCTGGTGCATTTCATCAGTTAAAGTTGGCCATTGTGAGAAGGCTTAAGGATGAAGGAAGTATGAATGAAGGCGATTTCAGAGAGAAATTTGGGGTTTAGGTTTGGATGAAAGATGAAGATGATAGAAAGAGGGGGAACCATTGGGTTAATATGTGAAAAGGCTTTAAGACAAAGTTAATGAAACATGATAAACTTTGAAAGTTGGATGTCGGTCCTACCTCTGAAAAAGAAGTTTGCTTTTTGCTCAAAAAGTAGTTTTCTTTGGAATCAAAAAGCTTCTGAAGGTAAATTGTCTTTGGAAGTTTTAATGAAAAAGCTTCAAAAGCCAAAATGACTTTGGAAGAATTTCCTAAGAGTATTGAAAAATTTTGCTTCGGAAGAAAATTTAGAATTGGATGTTTTGTTCAAAAGAACAAAGCATCCAAGAGTTAATTTGCTTCAGAAGGAAATTGTCCTTGAAAACATATAAGTGCCTAAGAAAGGTTTTAAGCTTCAGAAGATATTAAGAAATTTCTTCCAAAGGAAAATGACTTAGGTAGTTATTTGTTTTGAAGACATAAGTTTCTTCCAAAGGTAAAAACATATCTTTTGAAGGATCAATTTTTTTTTTCAAAATTCTAAGAAAAACTTCAAAAGATTTTGATCCAGAGAAAACAAGAGCTTATAAGGTGATAAACTAAACAACTTAGGACACACAGATTTTATGAAATAATAAGAATTAGTTTAACGAAAAACTTATTCAAAGTTAATCATCCCAATAGCTTATATAAGATAGTTAAATCTCTGTTCATCAAATGCTTTTGTAAACAGATCAACATATTGTTCATTTATGTTCACCTTGACTAGTTTAATTAATTCCTTTTTAAAGTTATCTCTAATTAAATTATACCTGATATTGATGTGTTTTGTCCTTGAGTGTTCCATAGGATTCTCTGTGATAGAGATAACATTGTTGTTGTCCATGTGAAGGGAGTCTCCTTGAAGCTTAATCCATAATCAAGCATCTGATTCTAAATCCAAAGCACTTGAGCACAGCAGCTTGCAACAGCAATGTCTTCAGCTTCAGTAGTTGATGCAGAAACATAGGATTGTTTCTTACATTTCCATGATACAACCCTTCCACCAAGAAACTGACATCCCCCAGATGTAGACTTTGCATTGATATTGCAACCACTATAATCACTATCTGTATAAGCATACAGATTGAAGTCAGAATTCTTAGGATACCAATGACCAAGTGTTGAAGCACCTTTGAGACATCTTAGAATCCTTTTGACAGTGATGAGGTGAGACATCTTGGCGTTGTCTTGATATCTTCAACAAATACATTTGGCAAACGTGATATCAGGCCTCCTAGCTGTGAGATACATAAGAGACCCAATCATAGCTCTATAAAGGTGTTCATCTACACATTCCTCCTCAAGATCAGGCCCAAGGGAGTGGTTTCTTGCTTTGGGTGTCTTAGCAATCTTACAATTAGTCATGTTGAATCTTTTGAGTATGTCTTGAACATACTTTGACTGACTAATAAAGATGCCATCTTCAACTTGCTTCACTTGAATTCCTAGAAAGAAATTGAGTTCCCCCATGGCACTCATTTCAAATTTGTCCTTCAGAGCTTTGGATTAGTTGAACCAAAGATGATGTCATCTACATACACTTGAACTAGCATTAAGTCATTTCCTTTTTCTTTGATGAAGAGAGTTCCATCTATAGTACTCCTTTTGTATCCATGCTTGCAGAGATACTGAGATAGAGTCTCATACCATTTCCATGGTGCTTGATGTAGCCCGTAAAGAGCTTTGTCAAGCTTACGGACATAATCAGGATGATCAGGATCTGCAAAACCAGGTGGTTGTTTGACATACACCTCTTCATCAATCACCCTATATAGAAAAGCACACTTAACATTAAGTTGATAGATCTTGAAGTTCTTGGATGCAAGAAATGCCAAGAATATCTTAACAGCTTCTAGTCTTGCTACAAGAGCAAAGACATCAGTGTAGTCAATTCCTTCTTCTTGTGTCTACCCTTAAACAACTAGTCTAGCTTTGTTTTTGATGATAATGCCTCTATCATCTTTCTTATTCCTAAACACCCATTTGGTTCCTATAGTAGTCTTCCTATGAGGAATATCACAAAGGTTCCAAACTTTCTACCTTTTGGAATTGAAGCAGATCCTCTTGCATGGCTTTAACCCAACTTCCATCCTTTAGAGCCTCATCAATTTTCTTTGGCTCTATCTGGGATAAGAAACAAGTGTGAAGAAAAACATTTGTTTCATGGGTTTATCCTCTTGTTCTTACTCCTGTGTCAACATCTCCAATGATGTTTGTGGTAGGGTGAGACTTGTGGATCCATAGTTGAGGGATCATAGCAAGTTGCTAAGAAGATTCAAATTTGAAAAATTTAGATCTAGCATTGATGCTTCTCCTACCACATCAGTACAGTTATCAAGAGAAACTTGATGCAATGAGTGTGTGACATCATTGATGTTGTCATCTATGTTGTGGTTATCAACATCAAGAAATTCCTTATCACTGTCACTACCACCATCATTTTCTTGTGCATTTGAAGTGTCTTTAACTGGTTGTTGAGCCTCTAAGCTGGAATTTGAAGGCATCTTAGATGTATCAGCTGAATTTGTTATTATGGTGCTAATAGAAACCTCATTTGCAGAAGTAGTTACAACTAGAGCTGAAGATGTGTAACTTTAATGTCTTCTTAGCTCAAATCTTGGGTTAGGCTCACCTGTGGGTAAGATAATTGTAGATCCTGAAACATTCTCATAAGATTTGTTAAAATAGTTGGTAACTAAATCAAGATCATAAAGTCAATCAGGACCAGAACCAGCCACACAGGGTGTGTGTTCATTGAAAGTCACATTGGCCGATTACTCAACAATTCTAGTTCTGAGATTGTATTCTCTATAAGTCTTAGCTTGAGAAGAGTATCCAATGAAGTGTCCATCATCTGATTTCTCAGCAAAATTAGTAATTTGATATTTGGTATTCAAGATGGTGCAAGGACATCCAAACGACCTGAGAAAACCAATGAAAGGTTTCCTCTTGTGCCAAAGTTCATAAGGAGTCTTGCCATGAGTCTTAACTACCAAAACTCTGTTTTGCACATAGCAGGTAGTGTTGACTGCCTCTGCCCAGAAGGTGATGGGTAGCTTAGAGTTAGACAATATGGTTCTTGCAACTTCAATCAATGTCATGTTTCTTCTCTTAGCAACAACATTTTGCTAAGGAGTCCTGGGAGCACTATATTGTCTTGTAATAAGCTTTTCATCACAAAATGTATCAATGATTTGGTTCTTGAATTCAGTTCCCTAATCAGATGTTATGGTTTTGACCTTATGATCACACTGATTCTCAATCTTTAAGATGAAATTCTTCAGAATATCAGGAGTCTTATCCTTAGATATAAGGAAAAAGACCCTTATGAATCTTGTATAGTTATTTGTGATCATGAAACACTAAGAGGTCATTCCTAGACTCATTACACTGGTGGGGCCAAAAAGATCCATATGTAACAAGTGTAGGGGTGTAGTGATGGAGTTTCTTTCCATAGGCTTATGAGATACTTTATGTTGCTTCCCTTTTAGGCATGCAACACAATGATCATCACTCGTAAACTCTTTCTTTGGCATTCCAGATACCAAATCATTCTTAACAAGTTTATTCATGTTCTTAAAGTTTACATGGCACATTCTTTTATGCCATAGGAAAGACTCATCACTATTTGCTTTAGATAGAAAGCATGAAATTTCTCTAGAAGGAGATGTCTCTTGCAAGTCCATCTTGTACATGTTGCCTTTCCCGGGGGTTCTGAGGAAGATATGCTCATGAGGAATGACAACCCCAGGCTTGAGAAAAATGCATCATGCTTAGTAAAGAGCATGTTATGACTCTGATCACAAAATTGGGATACCCCTCAGAAGATTGTACCCAAGCTGCTTGACAAAGTTTACCTTTTGAATGCAAAGCTTACCATTTATGACCTTGCCCCTTCTAGAAATGTAACCACCTTCATCTCCAACAAAAGCAACTGACCCTCCATCAATTCTCTCAAAGTTCTAGAGTAGTGACCTATTGCATGTCATGTAACCACTATCAATGATCCAAACATTCTTATTTGTCCTGAGTTGTTCCTGCACAAAGAAAATGATTAGTTATATTTGGAAACCCAAGACTTATTGGTCTTGGGCTCCACAAAAGAAGTAAAAGGTAATGTAATAGTAATAGATCCTATATTTGTGCTTTGAGGATCTTGTGCTATTGTTGATGGAGAACATTCAGTCATTTGGTCTTTCTTTAACTTCCACACCACCTTTAGAAGTTTGGACTTGACCCTCCACACTTCGGAAACTTTTGAGACTTTGGAAGTTTTGATGACTAGACCTTCGAAATATTCTACAAACACTATAGCATACTTCAGTGTTTCAGAAGTATTCCTTTCTTCCGTGATCAAATTTTCTTCCGAAGGCAATTTTCCACTTGTCTTCTTCTTTATTTTGGAGCTTTCGAGGAAACAAATTTTCCTTCTGAAGCGGAATTCTTCTTGGAGCTCTGGGAAGTCTCTTTCCTTGTAATATGGAGAGTACCTCTTGGATTGTATGGACAATCCTTTGCAAGATGAGAGGTACTTTCACACATAACACATTCCACCTTTTTGTTCCTAAGAGCCTTCTTTTGAGAACAAGCCTGGCTTTGATCATATCCCTTCTCCACCTTCATCTTTGCAGATGCTGAGATAGTCCTTTTAGGCTAAGAACTATTCTTGGAGTTGGATGGTCCAGGCTGTGTAGCAGTGCTACACAATAGATAAGCCTTCTTCTTGGTGCTGGGATGATTTGAACACGAACCATAACTCTTGGTGGAACAGTTTAGGTTGATGTCTTCAGTCTTTACCACTTAAAACTTTGCAGAGATAAAAACTTGTCTCTGCCTAGAGTCAAAAGTGGCATTGATCTCTTGAGCCTTCCTAGCTTTTCTCTTGCTCTTTCCGATCAAGTTCTTCCTCATAGACTTGGTCATCACAGTATTTCTTTTCTCTTTAGAAGGATAGTGAACCTTCTTAGAATCCTCCTCTTCACTATTCTCAGTGGAATTCTTCACTATCACTTCTTCATTCTCTTCACTCAAAGGGTCTATGAGAGGCAGCTCATCTTCACAATTTCCACACCTAGGTGATCTTACAGACAAGATTGTGTGTGGAGGAGCTATCTCACTAGATTCTAGTCCGTGCTTAGTTTTGATAACATACTTTGGCATGTAGGGATAAGGATATCATGTTCTTGAAGGTCTCTTCTTCAAAAACACATTTTTCTACCCTGGCTTTGCTGATCACAGGCTTAGCCTAGCATTCAGTCAACTTACTTATGAGATCCTTGATCTGAGTCCTATAATTTGTGTGCTCATGTTTTAGAACTGAAATGGTTTTCTCTAAGCCCTCTACCTTTAGCTTATAGTCACATTCAGCCTTTCTAAAATCAGCTTTTAAGATGTTTAAAAATGTTTTAGGACCTGTATCCGTTGATTTTAGCAATACATTCAGGAGTATAGAGATGTTCCAATACCTTTACTTCATCATGGTCGGCCATCAATTCTTGGTTTGGAGATGCATCTTCCACCTGAAAGCTCCAGTTAAAGCCTCCTTTTTCAACAGCAACTGCAGCTTATTGCTTTGGCTTCTCATTATGGGTAGCTTTATCAGTGTAGTTTGATCTGGACTGTGCTTGGCCACCAATTGTTTTTATGCTTTGCATTCTCTAGAAAAGTGGCCCATCAAGTTATAGTTATAACATTTGACTTTGCTTTTGTTCAGTCCAAACTTTCCACCAGCTGTATTGCTGGGAAGCTTCCTTCCTCTCCACTTGTAGAACTTCTTGGCTCTGTGGGTGAGAAGAGCCATTTGCTGGACTATCTCCATATACTCCAGATCATTTGGATGGATACAGTCTAGATCTTCAAGGGTGAATAGAAAGCTGCCACAACTTTCATTAGAAGACACAAAGGCTTGAGAAGAACTTGTCTCTTGGAATGGGCTTCCTTGAGTATAGTTCTCCCTTGGTGTCTTAGGGAAGGTGATGAAAGTACCATTTTGTGAGTTGTCAGTGTAGCATTTGAGATGATGTTGGGGTTCTATGCTATCCCTTCCAACCACATGAAGGGCCGAACACATTTGATTGCTAGAGTTGCCAGATGAACCTTGCATGTTCATCTCCATATGGTAGCCATTGAGAATCCCATACAACCCTGTCAAGGTGAGAATCTTCAGGTTCTTAGTTCTCTTGATAACGACACAATAGTGTGTCCATTTCTTAGGAAGATAGGACATGAACTTCTTTATAATATCTTGGTTTTCAAGAGCTACTCCACCATCCACTAGGGTATCCATAATCTCAACAAACCTAAAGTATAGTTGGGTCATGGTCTCACCTGCTTTAAAGGTGAAATTTTCAAACACTACTTCAGGAGATCCTTCTTGTTCTTCTTGGCTTCAGAGGAACCCTCATACATTAGTTTCAATGCATCCCACAGCTGTTTAGCTGCTTTGCATTTCTTGAAACCTCTGTATACATAGTTTGGAAGAGCAGTCTGAAGGGCTGTCATAGCCTTCTGGTTAATCTCTACTCTCTTTCTATCTTCATCTGAGTAGTCAACCAAGGGATCATACCACCTCTAGTTACAAAAGATGTGCTTGGTATGTAAGGTCTATTTTCAATAGACTCCCACATTCTTGAGTCTAGAGACCTGATAAAGCCTTCCATTCTTTGGCACCAAGTGTCAAAGTCATCAAGAGTGATTAATGGGGACTTTGTCAAGGTTCTAGTTTCCATGTCAGATTCGGAAATAGTTGTAATATAAGATGTTAAGCCTTTTATGTGTGTGAGGATCCTAAGATGGTGAGATCTTATATCAAGAACCTGGAATGCTCTGATACCAATGTAGGACCGGTGAAGGGTATGCACTTACAACACAACAACATAGTGAGGAGAGTTGCTAAGAACACTTAATAGATCACACAGGGAACTAGTTAACCTTTTGTAATGATAGTAAGAACACAAGTAAATATGAGATAGAACAAAGATAGCAAAACACACAAGGAGTTGGTTTTCAAGATTGCAATAAATTGCTTTCTCATGTTTTATTACAAATGTTACAAAGCATATTAGAAAGTTACAAGTACTTGAGATACATATACTACATCCTACAGCGGCCATACTTTAAAGGCCAGCCGGATACAATTGGCTAAACAACAAACAAAATGAAATGTAGAGTCAAAAGGTAGATTTCTTTTGACTAGTGACTATGACATGCGATAGGTCACATCTAAATATATTACAAAAAGGATAAAGTACATAAAGTAGAAAGTTATAGACTCAAGACCTCAATGTATAGTTACCAAAAGCACAGACCTTTTAACCAACTTATGAAACTTGGTGACTTTATAGAGTTGTAGCGGAAAGGGGTCCAGCTTTATGAAAAGTACATAAGATAAAGCATGTGTTCAAAAGTCTTCGGAAGAAATCTGTCTTCAAGTGTTGGCTTTAGAAGACTTTATCTTTGAAGTTTCGAAAGACTTCATCTTTGGCTTCGAAAGATATTGGGCTTGGCTTCGGAAGATTTTACCCTTAGAATATTTTTCGATGCTGGTGTGAAACATCCGAAGCATACTACTTTAGTACACATGTGCATCCATGCAAGAGACTTTGGATGTTTGGGTCGCATCAGCCTTTACATTTAATCCTTACAATAACATCAAGCTTGGGAATGATTCTTGTGGAACGGTACCTTCAAACAGTCAATTTTGACCATAAAAAGTCAAACTAAAAACACTTACTTGATGTATGCTCTCCAATCTGTGAGTACTATCATTTTTCTATTTCATATTCCTCTAATGCAGGGTACATGGAAAATCTAACCTGGAGCAATCTCCATAATGTCATCGGTTATCTTGACCCTGATGTACTCGAGGCTGAAGATCTAAGAGACATGATCAGATTCATTTCCACTACTAGAGTGGCTCATGCAATTACAGTTAGACCAATCATTTATGAGATATTCATAAGGTCTTTCTAGAGCATTAGGCCAATCAAATAGGATTCCACACTATTTGAGCTGGTATACGCGTGAATCAGTTAGTACTCCGTCCAGTACACGGTTCCTAACAAGTGGTATCAGAGTATTGGCTTTTAATTTACGTGTGAATCAATCGAATTTGATATAAAATCATGACTTTCACACAAAAACGCAAGGTGTTTTTGTGTCAAACGTTGTTTTGGACGTCTCCAGGTCATAAAGTAAACGTTTTTCTGGCATACGGTAATTAGGGTTCTTGAGAAATTCGTGTTTTTACGTCGAAATACATTAAACCTTCGAATTCTCAAGATTCAGCAGCTTCAGTCGCACGATTGACTCAATCGCACGACTGAATCTAGACGCATCTCTCAAACGCACGATTGGACTCAGTCAGTCATCCTTATGTACGAGTGAATTGCCTAGTCGCATTGGTCACTCGCACCTGTCCATTCGCACGAGTTAGCCATCCGCATTGATTCATTCGCATGTCTGAGCCATACGCATTGGTCAATCGCATGAATTGTCCAATCGCACACCTTCATTCGCCCAAGTAAAACAGTTGTGTTCTAATGACAAAAGTCATTAGAAATAGAGGATCAATATTCAGCGTTCACCGCCGGAAGGGACATTAGGATTCAAAATCTGTTGCTTCTAGAAAATGAAGTGGGAAATCATAACAAGCCCCCTAAGCTTATAATGTTAGATGATTACCCACAATGGAAGCAAAGATTTGAGATTTACTTAAATGGAGTTGATCCCAATCTATGGAAGTCCATAAAGACAGGATATAGTATGCCTGTAGGTGCAGATGGAGTCAAACTCACCTTAAGCGGTATGATTGACGGCCAAAAGGTAAAGTACAATGCAGAGAAGAATGTATATGCATTGCTAACCTAGTCGATTCCTAAGGACATCTTCCATCAATTTTCTGAGAAAAAGCAAGCTAAGAAGCTGTGGGATGCATTGGAAAAGAGGTATGAAGGAAATGCTTCGTTAAAAGCTCTAAAGGCTAAAGCATTGAAGAAGGAGTTTGACAACTTCTCGTCAATGGGAAAGGAGAGTTTGGACAACGTCATTGATCGATTCTACCACTTGATGAGTGAGCTGCACACTCATGGAGTCACCACATCTATGGAAGACAAAGCTTCAAATTTTGCAAATGGGTTGCCTGAGAAGTGGGTTTCCTTTGTATCCAACCACATACAGAATGATTTGCTAGCGAAGTTAGATATCAACAACTTCATTCTGAAGCTGAGAGAGGAAGAGTTGAGGATGAAGTACAGGGCCCAAAACTCTTCATATTATTTGAATCTGGCATTGTATAACTAAACTCCACAAGCCAAAATGTCTGGAGCACCACTTCAAACGGCGCTTGTATCGAGTTCGGCAGCTCCATCTCAAGTTACTGCTTCAGGATCTGACACGTCAGGGTCGTCTTGTACTCAATACATAGCACCTGAAGCCAATGCTACAAAACTGAAGACTGAGAGTCTCTGGAATGTTACAGTGGAGGTAGCAAAGGAACACATGGATCTCTTAGCAGCTGTCGTTCACTCCTATGATGGACTAGTTGCTGGGAAGATTGGGAACTGACATCTGGCTGACGAGGACTACGAGCAGGTGGACGAGACAGAGCTGGAGAGAATGGACATCATGTGGGCCTTAGCAAGTGCTGTTCGGAGAGCTAAAAAGTTTGTCAAGAAGACGGACAAGACTTGATTGCTACTAAGGATACAACTTTTGGTTTTGACAAGACCAAAGTTACCTGCTTCAACTTTGGGGAAAAGGGACACTTCAAACGTGAATGTGTGAAGCCCAAGAAGATATGAAATGGGAATCCATTCTCATCTTTCACTCGTCAAGATAAACCCACAAGCAGCCATACTTCGTTGAGCAACGATCCTAAAGCCTTAACCGTTCATGATGACGAAGGACAAGATTGGAGCTTTCGGTTTCTGTCTCCGGGAGAATCTAACATCGCTAGTGTTGAAGATCTAGATGACGACTCAGCAAGCGAAGGTGATATTGCAGTGGAACTCGCGATGTCAAATGGTGAAGACACTGCAACTTTGGTTGTTCACCTGCTTGAAGAAGGGACAAGTTCCACAAGTTTAGAATCACCAGAACCAGAAAAGTCAGACACTACTTTGATGGCTGATTCAACCTCACCCTCTCAGGTAAGTACCACTACTCAACTTTTCAATAATCATGCTTGTTCTGATTGTAATAAATTTAGAGAAAGCATTGATTTGAAATTTTCTAGGTTATTAGACCATAATGATAACTTAGTGAAGGACTTGCAACTATGCACAAAGCAAATAGAGTCTTAAAACAAAATGAGCACAACTATAAAGAAAAGATAGAACTTTTGAATAAACAACTTAGGGAAACTGAAGATATAGCTTTTAACCAAGCTAATGACATTAAGTTCTATCGAAACTCCCTAAAAGACACTAAGAAACAAAAAGCAGTTTTGGAAGTAGAAGTAAATTCATTAAAACAAAAACTGCATAGTTGGACAAGTTCTTTTCACATTGTCCAACACTTAGTGCGAGAACATAACAATGGGGAGGGTTTGGGATATAAAGTGGTTCCACCACCACATGAGACCTTGAAGAATGCCAAAACTAAACCAATAAATAATAACCCAATCAAGGATCATGTGGTGTCCACTCCTCTTGTAAGTGATCCAGATTCCACATGTAAACCAAATGATTTTGTCATTAAACAAAAGGATGCCATTTCAAAATCAAAAGGTAAAATGCCTTGTGTTAATCTCGAAGAACAATTTGAAAAGGTTAAAATAAAGTCTGGTTCAACAAAGTGTATTTCTGAACCCGAAATACCAAACAAATTAACCAATCACGTGCTTAATGTCTAAGTCCAAATAAACTAAAGGGAAAAGATGTTAACAATGTTCAAATAATTAATTTTGTAAAACAAGATAAAACATCTAAACAAGAAGTTTCAAAACCCAAACAGAATAAAGTCACACATGTGTCACACACTTCTCCACAGAAATAGTTAAATCGTCAAGTTGAAAGCAGATCATGCTTCAACTGTGGAAAGTATGGCACATTGCATCTACTGTCCTTATTATTAGACACTAAAGAAAAAGATTGAACTTATGACACTAAAGCAAGCTCTTCCAAAAGAAACTCCATGACTCCACCAAAAAGAGTGAGCAAACCTAAAGTACAACCTATCAGCCAGTCGTCTGTTTATCACAAACAGGCCTTACACAAGCTGGCTTATGGAAAGAAAAGTCTATGTCTGGTAATGAGAACAAGAAGACAAATGATCTTCCCTGACCCTCTAATGGACAATGGGTAGAATTTATGATGTGTGATGCCTCTAGGACACCCAAGCCAGTTAAGGCTTGGGTCCCTCACCTTGGCTAATGTTTTCAATTGAATGTGCAGGTTGTTCGCTATAGTGCTGAAACAAACACTTGGATTGTAGATAGCAGAGTATCAAGGCACATGACTAGAAACCGGGCACTCCTATCAAACGTCAAACAAATCAAAGGAGGTCATGTTTCTTTTGCTGGAAACAAATGAGGGTACATCACAGCTCAAGGGGAAGTAGGGAACCGGAAAGTGAAGTTGGACAAGGTAAATTATGTTCAACAACTTGAAAATAATCTGCTTTCTGTTTCCCAAATTTGTGACAAGGGATTTAAGTAGTGTTCGAAAATAAGAAGTGCTATGTCCTGAAAAAGGACTATGTGATTCCGGAGGAACAAGTCTTAATGTCAGCCTCAAGATATAACGACCTTTACGTCTTGGATCTATCAAAGGCCTCCATAACGGATCATCAAGTTTAGTGCTTCTTGTCAAAAACTACTGAGAAGGATTCTATCTCCTGGCATAGGAGAATGGGGCACATCAATCCACGAAAGATGAACCACTTGATCTAGAATGATCTACTGCGAGGAGTCAATGTCAAGAACTTCTGACTCCCGGATTTTTGTGTCGCCTGCAAGAAAGACAAACAAACAAAGAAGTCTCATAAGGCAAAGAAAGTTAATTCTATAAAACTACCTCTTGAGCTTCTTCATATGGATCTGTTTGGTCTAGTCAGTACAAGAAGCATCACATGCGACTTGTATTGCTATGTAGTTACAGATGACTACTCAAGATTTTCTTGGGTGATGTTTCGGAAATCAAAATCAGAAACATTTGACTCATTCAAAGAATTTATAACAACACTGGAGTCTCTTTACAAGCTGAAGGTGAGACAAGTACGCTCAGACAACGGAACTGAGTTCAAGAACCAATGGATGGAGGCTTTGTGCAAAGAAAAGGGAATTGTGCACCAGTTCACTTCCGCCTACACTCCTCAGATGAACGGTGTTGCTGAGAGAAAGAATCGCAGCTTAATAGAGACAGCACACACAATGCTAGCAGACTCGAAACTGCCTATCCAATTTTGGAATGAGGCAGTTGCCAATGCGTGTTACATGTTAAATTGAGTTCTGGCGGTAAAACGTCATGGCAAGATGTGCTACGAGTTACTTCAACGATGTAAAACAAATCTGGAGTACCTCGAACCGTTTGGAGCACCATGTACATTGCTGAAGAAAACTCAAGTAGGAAAGTTTAGCGAGAAGGCTGAAGAGGGCGTTTTTCTTGGATACAACATACCGAATAAGAGAGTTTACAACAACTCAATGGGTCAAGTAGAGGTGTGGTGTAACGTCAATGTTCATAGATACACCACTCTTCCTGCTGGAAAAAGACCCACATTATTTTCGACTATGATGGATTCTTCAAGTCCTTCAACATTCCTCTCTCCATTTCTGAAAATGAGTTAGTAGCCAAAATGATGTATGATATCTTAAACACACCATCACATGACTCTACATCATCTGGTTCATAAGGTGAATCATCTAACCACTCAGGGGGAGCACTCGAGGTAAGTGACTCTTCCTCTGACGATGAAGCCATGGAGAATGATCAGGACACTCACACTCACAAGGTGAATCACCTAACCACTCAGGGGGAGCAAAAAGTTCCGACTACTACAAGTCCATAAGCATCTGACATTGATGCCTCTGAGTCTTTGGAACCTCACACTCCTACTGCCTCAGATACGGAGCCAAATGTTCATAATCTTGATTCAGAGATAGTTTTTCCCACCACTCCTGGATCACACCTAAATGTCTATCATCCTCTGGACAATGTCATTGGGGATGTCAGATCAGGAGTTCAGACAAGAAATCAGCTGTATTCAGCTGATTATGCCTTGGTAGTGGAAATAGGGTATCTTCACAATGGTGCATACAGTTTTTGTGTCTTGGTGTGAGCCATAATACGTCAGTGAAGCCCTAAACGATAAGGCATGGGTAAGTGCCATGCAAGAAGAACTTCTTCAGTTCAAGAAGTTAGGTGTATGGGCAATGGTAGATAGACCTAAAGGTGCAAAGGTCATCGGCATCAAGTGGGTCTTGAAATGTAAGAAAGATGACCAAGGTGTCATCATCAGGAACAAGGCTCGACTTGTAGTTCAAGGATTTCGACAAGTCAATGGAATTGATTACAATGAAATATTTGCACCTGTGGCGAGAATGGAAGCCATACATATCTTCCTAGCCTATGCCTTCTACATGAAGATTAAAGTCTATCAACTGGATGTAAAGAATACATTTCTTCATGGTGAAATCCATGAAATAGTGTATGCCAGTCAACTCGAAGGATTTGAGGATCCATATCATCGGGACAGAGTTTACAAACTGGATAAGGCTCTATACGGGCTTCACCAAGCCCCGAGAGCATGGTATGAAAAACTCTCAACTCACCTTGTTAAACACGGATTTTGCAGAGGTGTAATTGACTGTACACTGTTCATCAAGAAAAGGATGGTGATTTGCTGCTTGTTCAGATTTATGTTGATGACATAATCTTCGGTTCCAAGAACGAAGCCTTATGCAAAGAATTTGAATAAGTAATGAAGGCATAATTTGAAATGAGTGCCATAGGAGAGATGAAGTTCTTTCTCGGGTTACGGGTGGATCAAATACCAAAGGTGATATTTCTACATCAAACAAAGTATGTAAGGGGATATTCTCAGTCGGTTTGACATGGAAAATGCTTCCGCAGCTATGACTCCACTTGCTACAAACCATGATGTAGCACCCGACGAAACTGGTGATCTGGTTGATGCCACTATGTGCCGAGGAATGATTGGATCCCTCATGTAACTCACTGCCTCAAGACCTGATATCATGTAAGCGACATGTCTTTGTTCAAGATATCAGGCGAAACCAAAAGTTAACCATGTTATAGGGATCAAGAGGTTATTCCATTATCTGAAGGGTACACTAACACTTGGGTTGTGGTATCCTCATGACGATGATATCGAGCTTACCACGTACAATGACTCAGATTATGGCGGCTGCAAGATGAACTACAAATCTACCTCAGCAGGTTGTCAATTCTTTGGGAGACGATTAGTCACGTGGCAGTGTAAGAAGCAGACATCAATTGTGTTGTCAACTTGTGAAGCTGAATATGTTGCTGCGGCAAGCTACTTTTCTCAAATCATCTGGACTACGGTTTGAAATTTTCTAACAACCCTATATTTGTTGATAATTCTGCTGCAATAGTCGTTACCAAAAATCCTGTCCAACATCCTAAGACCAAAGGCATCGGTATTAAATATCACTTTATACGTGATTGTTTTGAAAAGAACATAATCGATGTTGTTAAGATAAATACAGATTTCCAACGCGCTGACCTCTACACAAAAGCGTTTGATAAACCACGTTTTCTTTATTTGTTAGAGGTCAATGGCGTTAAAAAGAAAAGCGATGTAATTCCAGAAGATGAACATGTTTAGTCCGATGCGTCTAGTCAATTTTTCCTTTATTTTCTTTAATTTTATGTCATTTAATTAATTTTATTGGTTTTATTTCATCGCCTATTAAAATCCTAAAAACACAAATCGTTTACGGTTTTAGAAATTTAGGAGCAGAATAGGTTAAGTTAAGTTAGGATTAATAAAAAAGAGGGCGGAGGATAGGCAAGCTAAAAGAAATGAGATCGTATCTGAGATATCGATTCAACGACTATGGAAAATGATAGTACATAGGAACAAAGCAGTTGGGACTTTAAAACATTTAAATTCATTAGATGTGACATTCAAAGTGTAAGTCTGAGAAGTCTAAGCAAAAATAAAAGGAAAAATGATAGTTAAACTAGCTGCTACTAAGGTAACACGGACAAAGTAGACCTAGAGGATGCTAGACCATTAGATGATGTGTCGGTAAATTCAACATAATAGATAAGTAGACCTCTTTGGTGATCTCAATATCAAACTAAGTTGTTTAACAAACTGTGGGTTATCATCTTATCCCTGGTTAACACAATCAACAGAGTTCCAATAAGGGGTGATGAGCAAACTAAACGCCACAAATATGTGCGGATGAGGAATATATGAGCAAAGCACATGATCAAAAATGCAAAAACCAATCAAACTAATAACCTATGTTGTTGGTGCGATCTTTCCAAAAAGCATAAAATTGCTCAAACAAGAAGATAGGTTAGGTGTCGTTCTGCTGTGCGGTGGCACTAACGTGATGATAAGCCTAACTATATATTCTAGAATTCATTGTTATTTGCTGCCTCTCTGCTATGCGATGGCACTGACCTTAGGCTTGGCTTCTCTTTGAAAGCTCTAAGAATTGTTCTTCTTGTCAAAAAATACCCGTAGACCGCTAAAAAATCTCTTGAGGAATGTTGATTACCATATAAGCATGGGATCCATTCACACGAATGGCTTACAAGATTGAGCCATTCGCCTGAATGTAGTTGTCCGAATGAGTAAGTCACCTGACTGAAACCCAGTCGGTCAACTCAATGTGATCAACTGAACCAATCACATGACTGAGATCCAATCACCCGAATGAAAATAGCGAAAGGATCCAGTCGCCCGATTGAAACCAGATTCAGTATAAATAGGGCTATAGTCGATCGCATATACTCATCACCCCTCATTCGCCTTAAAATCGCCTAGAGTGTTGTTACTCTGCCAAATTTTCCTCAGACCCTACTTGACTTCAAATTTCTATTTTCTGATAGTTGTTGGTGTTTATACAGGTACAATGCGGTACAGTCTACCCATATCGCAGTCGATTTGTGAACTAGATTACTGAATTCGGCCCTAACAAAGAACCGAGACTTAGTTGGATTAATAAACTAATAAAACTAAGTAAAATGTTGAAATCAAGGTTATTAGGTGCTAAGTAGGGTTGATGCAAGTCTAATGAGCCAAACCATGATGTCTAATATTAAGAATTGCTCATAATTTAAATTTCAATAGAACAGACAGTCTGTCATGCAACTGGACACCCGGATGAACTACAATCGCATGATTGAGCTGGGCGATTGACTCAGTCAACCGAATGAACAAGGCGTATGACCTCAGTCGGCCGACTGATCCAGTCGCAGGCTCAGTCACCCGATTGAACTCAGTCGCAGGCTCAGTCACCCGATTGAACTCAGTCGCATGACAAGTCACCCGACTGTATTCAGTCGCATGTTAGGTCAAACGACTGAACCCAATCATTTACTTCAATCGCACGATTGAACCAGACTGACCTCAAACAGTTTAGAGTGAATTACTTTCTGTTGTGTGCTGATCTAATGTGTATACTTCTTGTGTTACAGATTCATGGCAGATCGTTGGATCATAAACATCAAGCACATTATCTGTGCTCATTTGGACGCCACCACTCGAAACGCTGTCGAGTTTGCTAGCATCATTGCTTTTCTAAAGAGATCACGGATACACCGAGCCATATCTACACCATGCACTCCCTACAGGTCTATACAACAGGCCTTCTGGGAGGGTGCATCAGTTGACAAATCTATTGAACCCTACTGCATAAGGAGTACCATCTATGAGCAAGACATAGAGGTGACGGCTGCAGATCTTAGACGAGTACTGGACCTGGGTGATGATGCTGCTCACCAAACCAGGCTACACCCTGTAACTGTGAGGGGATATTTCCTCAAGATGATGTACGCTAGGGACATCAATGTAGGTGTGCTAAACAAAAGCAACTTGTGTCCTCAGTTCAATTACTTGGCACACGTCATACTGAAATGCATAGCTTCGAGAAGGGGTGGATTTGATGACCTATCAGACCAAATCTAGAATGCCTACGTGGCACTGGTGATGTATCACCCTTCAGCTTCTCTAACATGATATTCTCATACCTGATCGAGAATCTTGAGGCAAAAGGCCAATAGAGATTTTGCATGTACCCGAGGTTTCTTTATATGATTATCGACGAGAAGCTTCCAACTCTGCCTAAGGAGAGCCATAGTGCGATATCACTTGAGTTGATGGATGACACTACACTTGGCCGCATGAAGGTGTACAGGGGGAAGCAGGTTAAGCTTCCGGTGAGGAGACTGTTCGGGCACCTAGCCTGGGAGGAGTACGTGGCGCCGGCAAGGCGTAAGTGGCGCCACGAGGAGAGTGACTCAGATGTTGAGCAAATTGCTCTTCCATCTGATGACTCCGGTGATGACGATAGTGGTACTGTTGGGGAGTCTGGCCCCATTACTTCTAGGGACACCACTGCACATGTTACACCTCCACCACCCACTTATGTTGATGCCACCACTGCCAGTTTCCATCAGGATTTCTATCCTCCTGATGAGGAGGAAGAGAGTGACGAGGAGCCACTAACAAGGACAGTGGGCAGCAGGGTGGTTGCCACCGACCAAGGTATTCGGGAGGTTAGAGGACACCCTAGTGAGTCTAGGGAGACTGCGGCAGACCCCAGTTACAGACCTGATTAGCCCAGCAGCATCCCATGGGGAGCATCCACCTCAAGGAGCATGAGGAGAAAAAGGATGGCTTAGTCCTATGGGATGAAGACGAAGAAAAGGAGGATAACATTCATCACCACCACCACCACAGCCACCACTTCTACCACTCCTCCCATCACCACTCTACCACTATTCCACCCACCACCACTATTACTCCTTCACCCACCATCACCACTACAACCACTCCACCACCTATCTACACCACTTCCACCACCTATCTACACCACTTCCACCACCTATCTACACCACTTCCACCACCACTACAGCATACACACCGCCACCCACTCATCTTCCTCCACCCATATTCACCACAACCACCACTACCACCACTAGCCACTAGGCAGGACTATCATATCACCCTTCTTTTCCCTCAGGTTCATCTCTACCTCACAGTGGTGTAGAGGAACAGCTTTCAGCAATAAATCGTATGGTGCTGAAGTTGTTGCCTGCCGATGATGAGAAGACTGCTCAGCTCCGACAGTTAGTGAAGCTTACTGCTGCACAATCACAACAGATCTCTCAGCAGGCACAACAGATTAAGGAGCAATCTCAGCATATGGCTGCTCAATGTCAAGAGATTACCCAACTCAAGGAGCATAACGTGCTATCTACTAAGAAGATCGAGGAGTTGGAGGATGCCAAAAGGACCATCATGCTCAAACTTAAGGGCAAAATGGATGAGCCTCTGAAGATCCGAGAGGGTGATGGCGATGATGGTGATGATGATGATGATGATGATGGTGATGATGAAGGTCATGATAAAGAGGATGATCCAGAGGGAGGTGATGATGAGATGGAGGAGACGATGAATGAGAAGAAGATCCATCTGATTCGGGTTCCCAAGAAGCTAGTGAGAGGCGGACCAAAAGGAATCAAGATCTGGGTGCCTCGACATGAGCCCCGACAGCAGAGAACACATGATTGAGGACAAAAGTAATGCATAGGTGTTTGTGTAATTTAAATAATGTGTAATAAATATTATATTAAAGTTATGTGCATGAATGTTTATGCGTATATTTAATGTTTAAAGTCTTGATTATATACTGATGCATGATATGTTAATGTTTAAAATCAAGCAGATCCACATTATCAGCAAGATGACTATGATATTGCTCTCCTTCAGCAGATCAAGTCTCAACTCACAATGATACTTGATCTACAAGGGATTGTCAGGAGGTCAGTAAGCTATACTCCCGAAAAAGGAGAAAGTATTCACAACCTTACTAATGAGCAACTCGCAAAAATGTTCTGGTTAAACTCGGATGAATTGGTTAAGGATGCCCTTACCATCGATATTGCTAGTGATGACAAGCTCAATGATGTGATGAGATAGAAATTGAAGACATCACAACATAACACTATCCGGAAGATACTGATCGAGAGGGAAACATGGTTCCAAATTTTGGAGATACACTTGACAGTGATATGCATGTTAAATTGGATACGATGGAGAGGGAAATCGAGAAATCAAAATGCCAAGCCCAAGCCACAGACGCTAATGTTGAGAACAAAAAGGCTGAATGGGCGGCTTGCTTTGCAGAGATCCGTGCCCAACGCATAGCGCCAAAGCCGAGTACATACGCCAAGCTCTAGAAGAGCATGAAAAAGCTAAAGCCTAATTGAAAAAGAAGGCTGAATTTGTCGATCTAGAAGAAGGATAGATAGAGGGTGGCTATGTGATTGATAAACCAATAGCTTATGAATGCCCTGTGAAGAAAGAGACATCAGTACAAGAGATGGTTGAGAAAGCCTAAACTGATGATCTAATGGTGAACTCAATGTTTTTAATCAACAATGGGTATGACCCTGATAAGGTATTCGGGATGACTTATGAGGGAACGAAGGCAAAAGAAGAAAAGTTAAACAAGCTGCTGGACCCTACATATGAGACTGAATATGATAAAACTTTTTCTCCGAAAGCTCAATGTTCAAGACATTCTCCAAGAAAAAGCAGACTTCCACTCCTCAATCATTGTATCCTGATCCCTACAGTGTGACTAACAAAAAAATGAAGGACTATCTGTCTGGTCAAGGATTTGCAATGAGAAAGCTGGGTAACATGAAGACTAATTTCCTAAGGGATACCATCCTTAGGTTGAATAATGAAAAGAAAGAGAGGCTGAAGAAACTAGAAGAGGAGATTACTAGTAAAAAGCCAAGGACCCAAGTATCAGCACAAGACATGCAACTCACCCATAGAGACCATGACTCTTTGGCAGCTGTTCTGCACAGATATCCCGAGTGGTTTGTAGAGCCTTCATAATTGAAACTTCAAGAAAGGCTAACCACTGTAGAGATGATTAGTGGTGTGTCTACTCCCAAAGGCAAGATGGATTAGAAGATTATTGCTTGGAAGTATGATAGTGACTAGAACATGTTCATGGTGAAAAGGATTTCAGGGTTAGTGCAATTCTTAACAGAGTACTCTGCTCATGTGAACTTCCTGGAAATATATCATTTAAAGGAACTAGCCAATCTAGAGCGAATTAATCACAAGGCTTTGTTAGGGGGATCTGAGTTTGAAGATATTCTGAGACTGTTTAGAAGAACATATAACTTCAAATCTCTCAAGGCTATCTACATGATGAAAGATAGATCCTTTATCAACCCCCTTGAGAAGAAAAGGACAAAACCAACCGAAGAAGTTGTGTTTCCTGAGCTTAAGGTGAAAACAACTGAATCATTGAAAAGAGAGATGGTGGCTGGAACTCATTCCTCAAAACCAATCTCCAATATCTGTTATAATGAAAGGACATATTAGTTGGTAATTAAAAGAAGATGGGGAGGAAAGGAAGGTATTGAGATTAGATTGGCAAGTGGATATGTTGTGAGATTGTTAGATGAATCCAATATCCACTACATATACACCAGACATTTTCAAGAGATAACCAATAAGCTGGGAGAAGAAGACATGCAATTCTTCTTAAGGTGCATTAAGATTTGAAAATGGCATATGATCAAATCAGTGCTAAGAGAGAATAGAGGAAGAAGAAGAAGACTCATTTTTAGTTGGAAAATATTATGAAGTTAGAGGTAGATATGGATGGAGCTCTCCTGATTCATAGAGATGGGTTGTCTATTGTGTCTATATGGGAACCCATTTCTCTTAAGAAGCTACCCTTAGAAGCCATGTACACTATGAGCCAAATGAACATCCATGTGCTAAATAGATAGAATATGTCTGATGCTAATCACTTTGTCAACATGATAAAGGCCATTTTGGATCCATATCTAGCAGAACCACTTCTTCCTCCATAAGACCCAGTAGAATCTTCTCAACCTCAACCACCATCAAACCCTTTGACTGGGTAGTGAGATTGAGATTCTCACTAGGATCAAATATAGTGACTAAGTCAGAGATTGTATGGCGGAATCAAACAATCAATAAACATTCAATGCAAGAAATACTCATAAATGCTTGTTGTATTGATAAAGGTGATTGATTATAATTACTACTAGGGTTTTAGCAAAAACAGTAATAATACAACTTGAGAAAGTAAGACACAAAATATTCTAATTGTCTACCAACAGTTACCTTATGTGCGAGGTTTTTTATTCTATTTATAAGCTAACAAGATGGCTTTTGTACAAAATGATTAAATTAGCCCTGACCTCTACATCAGAGCTAGTCTAAGTCTTTATTAGCATTTCTTCTGTTCATCTGCATTGACAAATGTGGATGAGTTAAACTTGATCAACATTTCTTCTCTTGTTATCCGCATTAGTAGTTGGTCATTCCCATTGGGTAATGCCGATGAACAAATACTTATGCGCATTTGTTGTATGGTCATCTGCATTTACAAATGCGGATGAACAAAACTTGTCCACATATATTTTGACTATCCACATTTGTTAATATGGAAGAACAAACACTTTTCAGCATTTGTTCTAAGTCTTCCGCATTTACAAATGTGGTTAGTCAACACTTTTTATTCTTAGCAGATGTTGATACATTGATGTTTATTTCTATTTAAATATTTCATATTATTGTTGTATTTGGTATAATTCATATGTATGAACATCTTATATGGGTTTAAGGTTGTTCTACATGGTTTTAAGTCAATAATGATTGAGAAATGTGTTCAACCTAGTCAGGTGATTATTCATCCTAATGGACCAAACTTATGAACCATATGCAAGAATGAATCATGATTATGGACAGTTGCATGACTAAACCAGTAGACAGGATCAGTCGTACTGAGACATAAGATTGATTCAGTCTCACGACTGAGCCTTCAGTCGTGCGTATGAACCAACCGCATGAGTCAATCGCAAGACTGAACCATGCTAATGGTTCAGTCGTATGAGTGGAAACTACAAACATATATATACCACATAGTTCATGAATAAATAGGGACTTCGAAGATTTACAAGTCCTAGACGTCTAGATTGTCCTAAACAGCCAATCCAAATTCAAAGTTCATTCATGATCAATTTCTAATCAATTCTTAATGTTTGTTTCATCATTCGGTTGATCAAGTTATTGTTCTCACTGATTGGAAAGCCAATCAAATAGGATTCCACATTATTTGATCTGGTCTCATGCAGAATCCATTAGTACACCATATGAAAACATTCCTAACAAGTGGTATCAAAGCCTTGGCTCGTGATTTTGCGTGGATTCAATTGGTTTTGATGTTAAAATCAATGTTTTCATTCAAAAGAGACACCTTTTTGCTTCGAAAATTGTTTTTGATGTTTGCATGTGTTAAAGTTTCGGTTGTTCATCAAACGGCAGATTAGGGTTTCTAGTAAATTCATATTTTGTGTCAAAGTGTTCAAAATATTCAATTATTCAAAAATAGCAGCCTTCAACCGCATGATTGGTCCATTCGTATGACTGAACCTATTCGTACATTCTCATTCGCACGACTGAACTCAGTCGTGTCTCTCATTCGCATGGTTGAGCAGCTCTAGTCGGTTGTTTTCAATTGTCCTACTTATTCGCATGACTGAATCCAATCGCACGATTGAATTTATTCGTAGCCTTCATTTGCATGAGTGACCCATTCGCATAGCTCATTCGCATTCACTGCTGGAAAGGACTCGCATGTCCAGAATCTTCTACTTCTGGAAAATGAGATTGGAAATCACAACACACCGCCAAAGCTGTTAACTTTGGATGATTACCCACAGTGGAAATTGCGGTTTTGAAATTTACTTGAATGGAGTGACCCAAACCTTTGGACATCCATTGAGACTAGTTACACGGTACCAGACAGTGCTAATGGAGTCAAATTGACGTTAGGAGGAATGAGTGAAGCCCAGAAGACTTTGCATAATATTGAAAAGAAAGCATATGCCTTGTTGACTCAGTATATACCTAAGGACATATTTCATTAGTTCTCTAAGAAGAAGCAGTCTAAGAAGTTATGGGATGCCTTGGAAAAGAGTTACGAAGGAAATTCAACTCTGATGGCATTAAAGGCTATAGCTCTTAAGAAGGAATTGGACAAATTTTCTTCGATTGGAAATGAGAGCTTCAATGATATCATCGATCGATTCTATCATCTAATGAGTGAGTTGCACACTCATGGCGTGACCACATCCATGGCAGATAAAGTCTCTAGCTTTACTGATGGTCTGCTAGACAAATGGGATTCATTTGTGTCTAACCTAAGACAAAACGACACTCTTGCTACTTTAGACATAAATGATTTCATTTTGAAGTTAAGTGAGGAAGAACTACATATGAGATACAAGTCAAAGAAAGGATCCTATGTTCAGAATCCTGCATTATAAAATTCAGTTCCAACTCCAGCTACTTCAAGCACCTCTACAAACCTTGTTTGTATCTAGCTATTCTACTCCTTGTTCTGTTCCTTCCCAATGCACTGCATCAGGAACTATAACGCTTGGGTCTTCTGGAACCCAATACATAGTTCCTGAGGCAAATACTACCAAATTGAAGTTCTAGAATCTCAGAAATGTCACGATGGAAGTTGCTAAAGAGCACATGGATCTTCTAGCTGCAGTTGTTCAATCTTATGATGGATTAGTTGTTCGTAAGATCAGAAACTATCATCTTGCAGACGAGGACTACGAGGAAGTTGATGAAACCGAGCTAGATCGCATGGATATCAGGTGGGCTTTGGCTAGTTCTGTTAGAAGAGCCATGAAGTTTGTGAAAAAGATGGACAAAATTCGGTTGCAACTAAAGATACAACATTTGGATTTGGCTAAACCAAAGTCACGTGCTTCAATTGTGATGAAAAGGGGCACTTCAAACGTGAGTGCGTAAAGCCAAAGAAAACTAAAAAATGGAAATCCTTTTCCTACATTCAACCGACAAGACAAGGATAAGATTCAATCTTCATCTTCAAGTAAAGATTCTAAGGCTTTGGTTGCTCAAGGTGATGAAGGACAATACTGGTCCTTCCGATTCGTTTCTCGGAGTGAATCAAATATTGCCTTGGTTGATACATACACTTTCAGATATTAAATAAGCTATGGATGTTGTTGATCATTTGGTAGAAGAAGAGCTCATTGCTGAAAACTTAGAATCTCTAGTCACTTAAGAGTCTAACACTGCTTTGATGGCTGCTTCGTTTAGCTCTACACAGCTATGTTCTAAAGATGAATTATTTGAAAAACATGCATGTACTGAATGTGATAAATTTAGGGAAAGCATTGATTTAAAATTTGCTAGGTTATTAGAACATAATGATAATCTAGTAAATGATTTACAACTCTACACTGAAGCAAATCGTGTTTTAAAACAAAATGAGTGCAGCTTTAAAGAAAAGATAGAACTGTTGGGGAAACAAGTAAGGGAAACCAAGGTTGTTGCCTTAAATCAATCAAATGACATCAAGTTCTATTTAAATTCTTTGGAGGAAACTAAAAAGGAAAAGGCAGTTTTGCAAGTCAAAGTTGAATCATTAAAACAAAAACTGCACAGTTTGGCAAGTTCTCCTCACATTGTTCAGAACCTAGTGAAAGAACAGAATACCAGGGAAGGTCTAGGTTATAAGGTAGTACCACCACCACATGAACTCCTTTTGAACTCTAAATGTAGACCAATTAATAACAATCAAGTAAAGGATCATGTGGTGTCTACTCCTCGGTTAGTGATCCAGATTCTACGAGTAAACTTGTGAAATCCATCACTAAACAGAAGGATTCTACTTTGGGATCAAAAGATAAGATACCTGTTGAGGATTTGGGTGATAAAATTGAAAATGTTAAATTAGAGTCTGGTTCACAAATGTCAACTTCAGAACCTAAAAGGTCTAATCCAATGAACCATAAATGTGTAACGATGTACATCAGTCAACCCAAAGGATTTGAGGATCCTTATCATCAGGATAGAGTTTATAAACTGGACAAGGTTCTTTACAGGCTTCATCAAGCCCCTCGAGCCTGCTATGAGAAACCCTCTACTCATCTGGTGAAACATGGTTTTTGCTGAGGGTTATTGACTGCACGTTATCATCAAAGAGAAATATGATGATTTACTACTGGTCCAAATATATTTGGATGACATAATATTTAGTTCCAAAAGTGAAGAATTTGTAAAGAATTCGAAACCGTATGAAAGCTAAGTTGAGATGAGTGCCATGGGAGATATGTAGTTCTTTCTTAGGTTACAGGTGGATCAGACACTAAATGGAATCTTCTTGCATTAGTCAAAATATGTAGGAGATATCCTTAGTTGGTTCAACATGTAGAATGCAATGGTTGCTGGGACTCCACTTGCCATGAACCACGATGTGGCACTTGACGAAAATGGTGAGCTAGTAGATGCCGCTATGTATCAAGGAATGACTAGATGTCTAATGTACCTCACAGCTTCTTGTCCTAATATTATGTAAGCCATGTGTCTCTATGCTAGATATCAGGCTAAACTAAAAATGAATCATCTCATGGGGTAAAAAGGATATTCTTTATTCGAAGGGTACTCCAACACTCGAGTTGTGGTATCCTCATGATGATGACTTTGAGCTTACATCTTATACTGACTCGGATTATGGTGGTTGCAAGATGAATTACAAGTTGTTGGACCAAAAGAACCAATGAGCCAAGATCATAAAACCTCTAAGTCCCACATGCTATCACAACAACTGCTGAAAGCTTCATCAGCAGTTTGACAAGTGCTGAAGACTTCAACAGCTGAAGATCAAGTGCTGAAGACTTCAACAGCTGAAGAACTAAAGTGTTGAAGTACAACAGCTGAAGAACACAAGTACTGAAGCTGAACAGCTGAAGAACACAAGTGCTGAAGCTGAAAGACTAAAGTACTGAAGTACAACAGCTGAAGAGTTTACAAGTGCTGAAGATCAACAATGATGTACAAAGTCTGAAGACAAAGACTGAAGACATCAGCTGATGATATTACTGAAGTCATCAGCTGATGAAACATCTGAAGTTCAAGTCTGAAGACAAACTACTGAAGTTTCAGTAGTTTGTCACAACAGCTGAAGAGTACTTCTTCAGTAGTTGTGATATCAGTAGTTTTATATTTTTACTTTCAGTAGTTTTGTAAAACGACTGAAGAGCTTGTTCTTCAGCGTTGTAGTTTCAGTAGTTTTATGTTTTTCAGTAGTTATACCAACTGATAACACTTAGCATTTTTGTAAGGAGATGTCAGCTGTTTTGACATCTTCAGTAGTTGTGTTTCAGTTGTAATAAATCTGTTAGATGTCACTATCAGCAGACGTCACATCTCTTATATAAGAGGTGTCGACCTAATTGTAATTGTGACATCTGTTACCACGAAAGCGAATATTGAATAAAATATTTGCAGAATTCTCTCTTATAACCGTCTTTGTTCTTCATTGAATATCGTTTTGTTCTTGTGAATCGACTAATTCATTGTTTGAATTCCGCTGCTATACTCTTTAATCAATCAAACATAGATCACTGATCCTAACAAGTGGTATCAGAGCGGGTTAATCATTGATCGATCTAACAATTGATCATTGAAACTGCTAATTGATATCTGTGTTTGATTGAATTAGCGTATTCGCAAGAACTGGTTATAGATTATTGAATTTCTGTCGCTTTCGTTCATTTATTTGAGATCTTCTGGTTCAATTGGTCGTTGCATTTTGTTCTAAATATGTTTTAGCTTAAACGAATTTGATTGAATCTGAGATGACGACTCCTTCTAATGATCCTCACAATACCGGTTCCTCAACCAAGCCTCCGATGCTGGTTAGGACCGAGTATAACATATGGCAACGAAGAATGCTTCATCACCTGTCTGTTAACAGTTCAGGTTGTGGACATCTGTGGTACATGGACCACATAAGCATATGGTGAACAATCCGGAAACCAATCAAATGGTTCCAAAGAAGAAGGAACAATACTCTGATGAAGATCGGAAACTGTTTGAGATTGATGCTAAAGCCCATGGAATTCTAGCCATGGCACAGCCTAATGAAATCTATTCAGGGCTTATGCATCATGAAACTGCTCATGATCTCTGGAATGCCCTGAAGGAACAATTTGGTGGCATAGAAGAGGTCTTAGCAAACAATAGAGAGATCCTTGCCCAACAATATGAGACATTCTCTCATAGGAAGGGTGAGACACTGACTCAATAGTTTGAGCGTTTTTCCTGCTTGATCTCTGAGCTGAAAATGGTGAAACAGGAATACACAATAGCAGATGAACAACAGATTCCTCAGATCACTGCCTGAGAGATGGGACACATACACTATTGTCCTACGCTCCAGTGCAAATCTGAACCGCCTATCTCTCACCCAACTTCATGGGAAACTGCTTACATTTGAAAGAGAGATAGAGCAGAAGAGGAGGAAACTGTCCTCATCAGGAAAGCTCACTGATGACTTCATACCAGGGAATACTGCCTTGGTTGGTCATGAGTCACAAATGCTGCATCTGAAAGCAATTATGATGAGCATATAGATTTCTCTTCAAATAGTTCTTATCATGCATTTGTTGGTATTGAGAGTCATTCTGGCAGTAATAGTGACAATTTATGCTTCATCGTGGATGATCTGAAAGGAATAGCTGATGATGATCTAGAAGAGATGGATATTCTGAGCCAAATGGCATTGATTAATAGCAGATCTCAGAAGTTCTATAAGAGAACTGGCAGGAAATTTCCTGGACTCTCTGGCAAAACCAAAGTTGGTTTTGACAAGAGTAAGTTGAGGTGTCACAAATGCCAAAGGCCGGGACAGTTTGCAAGAGAGTGTAGATCAACTGGATCTAACTCTTCTGCACCCTTTGTGACTTTTCCTAGTACTAGTCACAAAACAGAGGGCAACATCCTGCTGGTTCTGGTCATTATTCACATCCTAGATCTCCTGCATACTTTGTTTCCCAGGGTCAAATGTCATATCTTTATCCTGCTATTATATGCCTCAACCAAATCCTGTTCAAGCTCAATTGCACAACAACCACAAGCATTGCCTGAACCACAACCTTCCCAATCTCATCAACAAACTCAACCTCAACAACACAGCTTCTTCACCCCAGGAGTTGTGACTGGAGCAGTTTACCAGATGATTTTTCTAGTCATGAAAAACTGTTCTCAGGTGCTGGTCAACATGGTGGTGAAAGTCCATTTGGAAATCTAGCTCTTATGGCTTTGGATTCTGCTGATACTTCATCCTCTAATGCCTCTACACCAAAGGTATCAGGTATCCTCTAAGGCAAAAGCCAATTATGTTCAGAAACATGCATAGCAGCATTTGCATCTATTAGAGAAGCAAATGTAGCTTTTCAATCAACAAGAACATTGAGCTAGAACAAATAATTTCCAAAAGCAAAGCTGAATTTGAGTCTGTGCTTAATGATAAAAATGATGAGATTTACAAACTGAATGTCAAATAACTGATGATAAGGCTAGGGAAGAGATACTTCTAGAGAAGTATAAAGATCTCAAAGAAACCCTTGCAGTTACCCAGGTAGAGTGTGATAGATGGGTACAATCATGCAAAGGTTTTGAAATGCTTTAGTAAGCAATCTGCTTCTAATGTGAAGTTTGGCATTGGTTACAATCATACTGCTCCACCTACAGATTTTACTCCAAGAGCAGAGGTAGAATCTGATGGTGAGAGTAATAACCAATCCATCTCATCATGTGATCTACTTTCTGATACAGCACAATCAGAAGTAGAAGTCAGCATCAAGCCCTCTCAGAACCTATCAGCTGATGTTGATGGTTCAAATGCTGACACTCACATGATCAATGAGTTGATCAACTCAGGAGTTAATTCTAAAAGTCCTGAAAGGACTAGAGAGCAGGATTTAACACCTGAAGTTCAACTCCAACTACTGTCAGTACTGAAAAGAAGAAAACTGTCAGTAGAAAGAGTTTGAAGGCTACTAAAGAGGAGTCAAGAAAGCAAACAATGCTTCCAAAGCACTGAAGAACAAGTCTTCAGTTGCGTCACCCTCTTTAGTTGATGATCAACCTAAGATGAAGAAGAAACCATGTGAAGTATTGGTTTGTTCAATCATCTTACAGATGATTGCTGGTACAAAAGAGGTTCCAAACTCAAACAAAAATAAGAAATTAAAGAGAAAATGGTAAAAATGATGAAACTGAGTTTGAGACCACATTTGTTCAGCAACATCAAATCCTGTAACCCTTAAGTCCTTAAAGAAATCCAAAAAGGAAGGGTTTTAAACAGGTGACAGCTGAGAGTGCTCAGAAGAAGAAGGTGCAACATAGGAACTTATCAAACTCCACTGGCCGTCTGATGAGCTGAAAGCTTTATTACAAAATCAGACACAGCTGGTTATGATGGTTCAACATCTGTTGGGTAGAGTTAACCAACTAGATGCTCCTATGTTGAAACCACAGAAAAGGAGATCCAAGCCAAAGGATTCCTCTTCTTCACCATCTTCTTCCTCTCAGGCTGTTGTTTCAAATAAACCTGTTGTTTACCATCTATTGATGAGCCCAGGCCCAAAACCAAAAAGGTTGGGTCTCCAAAACTAACTGATTGTTTATTATTGCAGGGTTCTCCAACATGCCAAAGTAGCATCTGGTATGTAGACAGTGGGGGATCTATGCACATGACTGGGAACAACTCTCTTCTTCATGACTACTCTCAAGGAAAGAAGGGGTTTGTTCTTTTGGCAATGATGCTAGGGGTTACATCATTGGAAATGGCTTTGTCTCCAATGGAGAAATCAATTTGATGATGTAATCATGTGGAAAATCTCAAGTACAATCTCTTGAGTGTCAGTAAATGTGTGATAAAGGCCATGTTGCTCTTTTCACCAGTCAGAACTGTAGGATTCTGTCATCCAAAGTTCTGCATTTGATTGATAAGGTGTTGGATGATCACACTCTCTGAGAGCCAACAGGACAGGAAGAGTGTATGCCTTAGATCTTTCCAAGAAAATAGATCTCAAAGGCAATCCTTGCCTATTTTCCAAAGCCTCTTCTCTAGAATCTAAACTGTGGCACAGAAGGCTGGGTCATGTTAATTTCAAAAACATGAATCAGCTTACCACAATAGTTTAGTCAGAGGCTTACCAATAAAGGAGTTCCACTGTGATGAAACCTGCACTGCTTGTTTAAAATGAAAACAGCACAAAGTCTCATTTCCTCCTATTGAAGAGCCTAAGTCCACTGCCTGCTTGCAATTACTGCATATGGATCTATTTGGTCCTGTGAGAGTAATGAGCATGGCAAGAAGAAATACTGTCTGGTAATTGTGGATGATTACTCCAGATTTGTATGGACTTTCTTTCTACATTCAAAGGATGAGGTTGCTCAAAAGATTATTCACTTTGTGTTGTATATTGAGAAGCAGTATTCCCTTCCAGTCAAGTGTATTAGGAGTGACAATAGAACTGAATTCAGAAACCATACACTTGATGATTTCTATCTCTCAAGGGAATCAAAAGGCAGTTTAGCATCCAAGGACTCCAGAACAAAATGGAGTAGTGGAGAGAAAGAACAGGACCCATTGAAGCTGCAAGGTCTATGCTGGCTGACTCTGGTTTGCCACTGACCTTTTGGGCTGAAGCTATAACACAGCTTGCTATGTGCAAAATAGAGTTTTAGTAAATCAGAGGTTGATGAAGACTCCATATGAAGTTCTCCATCACTTGGCTCCTCTAATTTCATTTTCAAAGCATTTGGGTGTCCCTGTTTTATTCTCAACACAAGGATCAACTCCATAAATTTGATCCTAAGGTGGATGCAGGGTATTTTGTTGGTTATTCATCTACTTGCAAGGCATACAGAGTCTTCAACTGCCGAACAAAGATAGTTGAAGAGACTTTGCATGTGAAGTTTAATGAATCTCCTTTGGACAAGATTCCACAAAACCCTGTGGAGTTGTTTGATTTGGACATACTGCAATATGTTCCTTATCAACCTCCAGCTGTTGCAGATCCTGTGGCTAAATCATCTTCTGCAGCATGTCTTCCACCTGGTGGTATTGATGATGATGATGATAATATCAATACTCACCTATTCAAGTTTAGTGACCAACTGCCTGTGTCTGCTAAACTTGATGTTCTGTAGCTTCAGCAGTTCCATCCACAACAAATGCTGATGAGATCTCTGTTTCCTCTACATCTTTTGAGTTACCATCTAATTCTTGGTTTCAAGAGTCTACATCAACATCTGCTGCTGCTGAAGGTTCTACAAACACTTGCACAGATCTCATTGTTTATCAAGAACTGAAGAATCACCCCATGTCTCAGATTATTGGTGATATCAATGCTGGTGTTTCAACCAGAAGTCAATTGTCTAACTTCTGCTTCTATGCTCTCTTCATCAGTCAGCTAGAGCCAAAGAACTACCATGTTGCTTTGAGAGACAATGGATGGGTTGAAGCTATGCAGCTTGAGCTACTTCAGTTCAAGAAACAGCAAGTGTGGGAACTTGTTCCTCTTCCCCCAGGTAAGTGTGCAATAGGCACTAAATGGGTGTTTAGGAAAAAACTGATGAAAATGGGCTTATTGTTAAGAACAAGGCTAGACTGGTTGTACAGGGGTTTTCACAAGAAGAAGGTATTGACTATGATGAAACCTTTGCCCCTGTAGCCAGACTAGAGGCAATCAGATTGTTCTTAGCCTATGCTGCATTCCACAATCTTAAAGTTTTTCAAATGGATGTCAAAAGTGCATTTTTATATGGTAAAATAAAGGAAGAAGTTTATGTGTGTCAACCACCAGGATTTGAGGATAATAAACATCCTAATGGGTGTATAAACTTGATAAGGCTCTTTATGGGTTGAAACAAGCTCCTAGAGCCTGGTATGAGACACTCTCTACTTTTCTTCTTAAGAATATTTCACTAGAGGCTCCATTGATAAAATTTGTTTATTAAGGGTGGATCAGCATAAGCTTTTTTTCAGATTTATGTTGATGATATATTTTTGCATCCTCTGATCCCTAGTTGTGTGATGATTTTACAACATTAATGAAAAAGAGGTTTGAAATGAGTACAATGGGAGAATTACAGTTCTTCTAGGCTTGCAAATCAAACAAAAGGCTGATGGAACTTTTATTCATCAGTCAAAATATACAAAAGATCTTTTGAATAAGTTTGATTTACAAAACTGTAAGCCCTGTTCTACTCCCATGTGCAACACCACACAACTGGATGCTGATCAGAAAGGTAAAGCTGTTGATGAAACGCTTTACAGATGTATGATTGGGTCCTTGATGTATTTAACAGCTTCTAGACCAGATATTATGTTTGCTACATGTGTTTTCTAGATTTCAGGCTGCTCCTAAAGAGTCTCATTTGTTGCAGTCAAGAGAATCTTTAGATATTTGCAAGATACACAATCTCTGGGTTTATGGTATTCCACTGGACACTCTTGCAAATTAGTTGCTTTTTCAAATAGTGACTATGCAGGGTGCAAGTTAACTAGAAAGTCAACTTCTGGTGGTTGTCAATTCCTAGGAAACTGTTTGATTTCTGGCAGAGTAAGAAACAAACATCTGTTGCTACATCACTGCAGAGGCCGAGTACATTGCTGCTGCAAGTTGTACCTCTCAGGTACTCTGGCTTCAGAATCAACTTCTGGATTATGGCATTACAGAGACTAAGACTCCATTATTAATGGATAGTGCTTCAGCTCTGTGTATTGTCAAAAATCCAGTCCAGCACTCTAGGACCAAGCATATAAGATCAGACATCATTTTATTCGGGATTGCTTTGAAAAAGGTCTGATTGATCCTAAGTTTGTGCCTAGTGCTGATGAGCTTGCAGATATTTTTACTAAGCCTTTGGATAGTTCTACTTTCCCAAACCTTGTGTTAAGGCTTGGTATGCTGCAGCTAGAATAAGTGACAACTACTGATGATTTCAGTAGTAACTACTGGTGATCATTGTACCCATGTCACATATAAGTACTGATGAGTCCTTTCACCTTCAGTAGTTTTTATAACTACTGATGGCTAAATGCCTCACAAGTACTGAAGTACTTTATCTGTTCCAAACTACTGATGTAGTTACAACTACTGAAATCAGTACAAACAGATAAGTACTGACGTCCTATGAAACACCTGACAAACAGATGCAAAGTCTGATGAGTAAGTGTTGAGGACAGTATGAAACAGCTAAAAGGCTATGAATTGACGAAAACTACTGAAGAGAATTTCTCTTCAGTTGTTTCAACAACTGCTGTTTCATTCTAAACAACTGAAGCAAAACCATGTCTTCAGTAGTTTTATAACTACTGATGACTAATACCAAGTCTTCAGCTATTTACAACAACTGATGACAAAACCACTGTCTTCAGTAGTTTCACAACTACTGATGACAAACACCAAGTCCTCAGTTGTTTCATCATCTGAAGTCAAAACCACGGCTTTAGTAGTTTTCTAACTACTGATGCCTAACACCACGACTTCAACTGTTTCAACGTCTGATAGGGTAATACCATGTCAACAGTCGGTTTAAAACTACTGATGACTAACACCACACCCTTCAGTCCTTTTCTCACCCCTACCCTATAAATACCTGTCCTCTTCTCTGATGTTTCATTAGCCATTATTTTCTGAACCTCTCTCTCAAACATGGCGACCATGAGTCTGAAACAACGACACAACTGCGTTGCTTACCTTACAAAGTCGGCTTTCTGGAACAAATATGATAATGCCATTGACTTAATGGTGGATTCCCCATATCGCACAGCCTTCTCATGAATCCAACCATTTACCCTGAATCCCTCAGTCAATTCTGGTCAAATGCTTCTGTTCATACCGGGGTCTACCGGTCAGATCTCTGTTCGGTCCTTATCAACCAGAAAACAGTGGTCGTTACAGCCGACATTCGTCGGGCATTATTAATCTACACGATTCCACCTGTGACTGCATACCCAAGGGCATAACTGATATGTCCTTTATCAATCATGGGTATGAAGGTGATCTTCGAGCTACAACCGTTCTAAAGAAACATTTCCATGACGCTGAGAAACTTATTTTCACACGGTAAATGTTTGCTTAGCCTCCAAGACTCTTCTGGGATCAAATGTCATCCCACTGGCAACAGGTATTGTATTCTATTCTAGAACACAAAACCGTTAAATTTTCTGAAATTGTGTCCTAGAAATAAAGAACTTGGCTCAGAAACCGTGGCAAACGATGGTCATTATATCCCAGGTTTCTGATGGCCATTATTTTGGATGAACTAAAATCTGATGGCCTTGTTAGCCTTGGAGTCCTGCACCAGCTGTCTTGGCTGAGGTATACTCCAGGCACAACTCCGACCTTACACTCAAAGAAGCTGCCGAATGCAAAGCCAAGCACAGGGAACCCACAGCTTCCTCCATCAGAACCAAAGTCCCCACCAAACCCACAAAAAGAAACCCAAAATGGCTACTCAGGGAAATGAGTCCCCTGAGGATGCCCCTAAACACAAACGCAGGATATATCCACTGGTTATAACCCCCTAGTGGATATCAGGACTCTTCCAGCCATAGCCACTCAGGATTCCTCTCAACAGGAGCCTGAAGCAACCACACAAGGGGTACCCACACATCTGGGATCTTCTCACTTGAGGGGATTGCCATTGAAGAGCACCTTCCTCCCCAGGTGCACACTTTTCTATCCCTTCACCCCATGCAACCGCCCCCTAAAGTCCAACCATAATTATTGCAAACGTGCTGACTCAGTTGCATGCCTCTCCTCCTCCCCAAACAACCCAACAAAGGGGAGAACCACAGACATTGAGGAAGAGGATCAAATGTTTCTGACAACCCACAGCACCGGGGTTTACAAGTTCTATCTCCTAGTGTGGATAGGGAGATTAGAATATCTAGTGAGGCTGCCACCTCTTCTGCATCAAGCACATGATCAGAATGAGGCTGGTAACATTGCTAAGACCTCATAGAGGCAACAGCAGATGATGGACATAGTCCTGAGGCTGGAAGTCTCCAGTACCAAGACAAGGGGCACATGCTACAACTGGTCTACACCCAGTGCATGTACATCTGCTCCAAGCAGGAGGTCAGGTGATTCAGCTTCTGCTGATGATGACCTGGGCTTTTTCTACGATGTTCTTCCCCAGAACACAATCCTTGAGGAGGAAGTCAGTAGGCTGCAAAACCTACTTGACCAACTCTCACAAGGAGAAAGACCAGCTGCCTCCACCAACCCACAGATGGCACCTTCTGTTGAAGGTTCCCTAAACACTGAGCCACTCCAAACAACTCAGCCACCTGCTCTGCTTCTGGCACTATTTCTCAGGAACAGAACCCTCCTGAGCAAATAATGATGTCCTTCAAAATCCCTCCCTCTCATCACACCCATAATCACTGACATTGTGACTAAAGCCATTGATGAGAGGCTTTCCTCAACTTTACAACCATTGATTGATGCTGCTGTGCAAAAGACACTTTCTGCGGTACAAACCCTACCACCAATGCATCCAAAAAGGGGGAGAGTACTGCAGTGAAAGAAAAGAAGAGGAAAAGAACAGAGGATGAGAAGGCCCAAGAGCAAGCCAAGAGGTGGAAAAAGAAAAGCAACAATGATCACCTTAAACGAAAGAAAAGTGCTGATGATCAACCTACTGCTGAAGAAAAGTCCTTGGAAGAGCTGGTAAAAGATGCTGATGATACACACAGTCGATCCATGGATAAAATCATTGAGCAACTCTTCAGGCAAGGTTTTGATACAGCCACATTAGATAGTGAAATCAGGAGGTTGGAAGTGGAGGAGATTCAAACCCGATGGGCTGGGTATGATGCACTTGAAAAGGAGAGATTGGAGATCATGATCCGTTTTATTGCCAGAAACTTAGGAAGATCTTTGATGGAGATTCGCGCGTGGACCAAAGACAGTATTCTGGCTATAGCCACCAGAATCTGTCTGTCTGAGCAATTCCACAAGGGGATAATCATTGAAGCCCTTGATGAGGCTGGGGCTGGTAAAAGGTTTGAAATGGCAAAACTTACAAAGGCTAAACTCACAACAAAGATGCTGGAACAACCTTCCCTTCCACCCACTCAAACAAGCCTACCCCTCAAATCTCCAAACCAATCTCAAAGCCCAAATCCAAACAACCACAATCACAACCCACAAAACCAACTCCCTCACCATCTAAACCAACAGCCGATGATGCACCCAAGAAGAAGAAGAGGAGGGTGTTGAGGCTAGAAGAAGAAGAAGAAGAGGATGATGTGGAAGAAGATAGGATGCCTCTGTCTGCAGTCCTAACACTGGCGAAAGCCAAACCTATGCCCATCACTCCCACCTCACAGATGGATGTTGTGAGAGTAAAAATTGAAGAAGAGGAGCAGCAAAAGCTTCATGATGATGAAATGCTGAAAAGCATTGACAAAACCTATGCTGCCTCCTCATCAATTATCAGCATGAAGAAAGAAGCTCTGAGATTGTACACTCTCGCCAACACATTTCAATATCAGAAGGAAAGGGTGAGAGTATGGCCTGATCCAAGGGTGGCTTACAGGATTGTAAAGAAAGACATTCCTTCGAGATACAAGGGTCAAGTCAAGAGGATCGTAGATGAAGAGATCACAGTGGCCCTTGTAGTATCACCTGGGAGATTGTCGAAGATTTCAAGAAGGCCTACGAGACTAAACAACCACCCCAAAAGATGATAGAGAACAGAATTATCAAAAAGGGGTTAGTCTACAAGAGGCTTGAGAACTTCAAACAGAATGAGCTCAGTCTGCTACTCGAAGGGAATCATCCTGATGAGTTTGCATATAGACAAATTACAACAGTTGAGCTCAAAAACGGCAAACAGGCCAAGTACATCTCAGAGCTGTACGGGCGAGAAGGATTGTTTGATGGTGAAGCCGAGACCTGACATGGAAGAACAAATCGTTCTCAGAGCCTACACCAGAGAATCCTACAGGCTCATACACGGGAAGTAGATCTCATGAATGGGATAACAACTCTGTGTCCAGTTCCCCAAAATAGAGTTCCCATTCATATCTTGCCAAACAAATATCAGAGACTTCTTCCAGGCCGGAACATATACGGGTCATCTTCTCTACTGATCAAGAAGGAAAAAGACCAACCTTTTGCCAACAATAAGTGGGATAATAAATAAATTAGAGGTTTTGGCTGCATTGGTTCAGGGGGATTTTGTTGGACCAAAAGAACCAATGAGCCAAGATCAGAAAACCTCTAAGTCCCACATGATATCACAACAACTGCTGAAAGCTTCATCAGCAGTTTGACAAGTGCTGAAGACTTCAACAGCTGAAGATCAAGTGCTGAAGACTTCAACAGCTGAAGAACTAAAGTGCTGAAGTACAACAGCTGAAGAACACAAGTACTGAAGCTGAACAGCTGAAGAACACAAGTGCTGAAGCTGAAAGACCAAATTACTGAAGTACAACAGCTGAAGAGTTTACAAGTGCTGAAGATCCACAACTGATGTACAAAGTCTGAAGACAAAGACTGAAGACATCAGCTGATGATATCTACTGAAGTCATCAGCTGATGAAACATCTGAAGTTCATGTCTGAAGACCAACTACTGAAGTTTCAGTAGTTTGTCACAACAACTGAAGAGTACTTCTTCAGTAGTTATGATATCAGTAGTTTTATATATTTACTTTCAGTAGTTTTGTAAAACGACTGAAGAGCTTGTTCTTCAGTCGTTGTATTTTCAATAGTTTTATGTTTTTCAGTAGTTATAACAACTGATAACACTTAGTATTTTTGTAAGGAGATGTCAGCTGTTTTGACATCTTCAGTAGTTGTGTTTTAGTTGTAATAAATCTGTTAGATGTCACTATCAAGTGACATCAGCAGACGTCACATCTCTTATATAAGTGGTGTCCACCTAATTGTAATTGTGACATTCTGTTACCACGAAAGCGAATATTGAATAAAATATATTTGCAGAATTCTCTCTCTATAACGTCTTTGTTCTTCATTGAATATCGTTTTGTTCTTGTGAATCGACTAATTCATTGTTTGAATTCCGCTGCTATACTCTTTAATCAATCAAACATAGATCACTGATCCTAACACAAGTCAACATCAATGGGATGTCAGTTCTTCAGAAGACGCTTAGTCACGTAGCAGTGTAAGAAGCAGACATTTGTTGCTCTATCAACATGTGAAGCTGAATATGTTGCTGCTACAAGTTACTGTTCACAAATCATTTGGATTAATAACAAATGCGAGACTATAGAATTTAATTTTCTAACACCCCTATCTTTGTTGATAATATGATGCAATAGCTGTCACCAAAAATCCGGTCCAAAACCCAAAAACTAAACACATCGGTATTAAATATCACTTTATACGTGATTGTTTTGAAAAGCAATTAATCGATGTTGTTAAAATTAATATGGATTTTCAACGTGCCGACCTCTACACAAAAGCTTTTGACAAACCTTGGTTTTTATATCTTGCGTAGGTCAATGGCGTGAAGAAGAAAACTGTTGTGATTCATGAAGAGTCGAGTTCTTAGTCCGTCATATTTATCTTATTTTTATTTTTTCATTTTATTTTCTTGTCTTTAAAAATCCAAGATCACAAAAATATTTTTGGTTTTAGAATTTTAGAGGGAGAATAGTTTAGTTTCAGTATTTAATTAGTTTCATTATTTAATTAGTTTCGGTATTTAATTAGTTATAAAAAACAAGGGCGGGTAGATAAGCTGAAAGCAAAGAAATAAAATATGTGAGATTGATTCAATAATTATGGAAAATAATAGTACACAGGGATCAATTGTTTGGGACATCAAAAGGATTTAAATGATCAAATGCTATATTCATATTACAAGTCTGAGAAGTCTAAGGAGAATAAGGGAATATGATAGTAAACTAGTCGGGGACTGAGGTAACATAGAGAAAGTAGGCCTAGAGGTTGCTAGTTCATTATATGATGTGTCGGTAGATTCAACACAATAGACGAGTAGACTTCATTGGTGAATCAAATTCAAACTAATTTATTCAACTTGCTATGGGTTATCATCTTATCCTCGGTTAACGCAATCAACGTATTTCCAATGAGGGGTGACGAGCAAAATAAACGCCATAAATATGTGCGGATGACCATAAAAATGAGCAAAACACATGAAAATAATTGTTAAGAGCAATCAAGCTAATGACTAATGTTGTTGGTGCGTTATGTGCAAAAGAAAAAAAAATCTCTAACAAGAAGATAGGTTGTGTGCCTCTCTACTGTGCGATGGCACTGACCTGAGGATAAGCATAACCTAAATAATCTAGAATTCATTGTTGCTCGCACCTCTTTGGTGTGAGATGGCAATGACCTGAGGCTTGGCATCTCTTTGAAAGCTCTTAGAATAATTTCTTCTTGTCAGATACTCACAGACTGATCAAAAATCTCCTGAGTAATGTTGATTACAATATAAGTGTGGGAACCACAAATGCTTGTTTAAATAATATAACCTAACTCATCACCAATGTGAGTCAAAAATGTGTGTAGGGATTTAACTGGACAAATATACTGACAATCATCGTGGCTGCAACTCTCGACAGTCAAAATCATTATGTGTATCTTATAGCTCTAGTATGATTTCCTGAAAGTGCTATTGACTCGCAGACAACTGAGTATCTATTATGAAAGTAAATTTAAAAGGGTCCAAATGATTATGATATACTTGTATGATTCCATATGAATCTTTTTAGAAATTATAGAATTAATTTGAAGTTGTTTTGCTCAGGAGGAAAAATTGGTTAGATGATTTCTAAAAGGTTTCAATCCTCCTCAAACCAAAAACACAAAAATATGTCTTCTTTTTTTTAATTCAAGTTGTTTCTATTTTTTTGTTTTATTTTTTTCAGTGTCAGACTATATTACTCGATGAACTCTGTGAATCACAAATTAAAAAAGGTCACGTGTGAGGGACCAACTGGCTTTGAATTAAAAGGATCACGTCTGAGGTGATCAAATGATTTTCTGTTTAAAAAGGTCATGTCTGAGATGATTATCAGTCATAATGTTATTTATCAAAATTTAAATTTGGAGTGTATGGAAATGTATGAAATCAAATTCATAAGTATGAGCCAATCTCACAATTGAATCATAAGTATGAGCCAATCGGACGATTGAACCATAAGTATGATCAAATCACACGATTGGACCATGAGTATGGGTCAACCATGTGATTGGATCACAAGAATGAACCAATCGTACAATAGGATGAAGGTGTATCGGGGGAAGCAGGTAAAGCCCCCTGTCAGGAGACTGTTTGGCCATCTGGCCTATAAGGATTATGTGGCGCCCTCTCGTAAGAAGTGGCCTCACGATGACAATGATTTGATGTTGAGCCCATAGTGGTTCCACTGATGAAGAGGACGATGCCCATGATGACCATGATGACGGTCAAGGTGGTGAAGATGTTGGTCCTAGTCAATCACGGGCCACTAACACATCTATTATATCTCCACCACCTCCACTCAGTACTTCAGCATCACCTCATGGATCTAACTAGGCTGCATTCCACCAGGACTTCTTCTTAGATGAAGAGGATCAGTCAGATGATAAGCCAGTCACCAGGAGAGTCGGTAGCCAGGTTATGGCTACCGAGAAGGGAAAAGAGGCTATTGGTGGATGCCAAGCTGGGTCTAAGGGTGGTGATATAGATGTCATCGATCCAACATACACACCCGACCAGCCGATCAGCTCAGGTGGAGCCCTTATAGGCAAGGGGTGCACGAAGAAGAGGATGGCACATCCCTATGGAAAGAAGGGTAAGAGACAGAAGATTACCCTAATGACTTCTTCCACCACCATAACTACCACCACTACCACAGCCACTACCACCACCACACCCACTACCACCTCTACAACCACTGATATCCCCAAAACCACTCATACAATCACATCCACCTCACCCATAATACCCAACACAGCTCCACGACAATCCACTTCCATTCCTACTCCATCTTCACAACATCCACTACTCACCCACTACTCACCAAGTCGGAACATCCACCTAATTCCTACCTACACCTACCTTTACTCTACCCACTTTCAGGTTAGAGGAACAGCTGGAGAGCCTCAACAAACTAGTGCTAAAGCTTCTAGCCATAGATGAGCTAAGAACCAACCATATGAACCAGCAGGTAGCGGTCAATACCGCCTAAGGCAAGCAGATTGCACAGCTGACAGAGAAGAATGCTGCTCACGAGAGAGCGTTAGTTCGAGCTCACCATGCACTAACGACTCAAAATGATCTTGTGATGGCTTCTGTAGAGAGGATTGAGGGGTTGGAGAAGAAGAACAAAAAGCGATGCTGATGTTGAAAGGATCTAAGGGAGAGCCCCTAAAGATTAAAGATGATGGTGATGATGGTGGTGATAATGATGAGCTTATAGATGATGAATCAGAAGAAGATGAAGATGATGAGGAAGTTGGAAGAAGTGGAAAAGGAAAAGGAAATGATAAGGATGAAGATGATGATCAAGAAGGTGATGCATCTGCATCAGCCTCAACTCAAGCAACAATGGAGAGGCGCTCCAAAAGAGCCGCGTCCTCCGCAGCTCCAGCTGAGGAGACACATGATCAGGGCAAAGGCAAAGCCCCACAAGCTGATGATTATGATGTTCTTCCCCTTCAGCAAGTCAAGACTCAAGTAACTATGATTCTTGACTTGCAAGGGATTGTAGAATGGCAGTGAGCTACACTCCTAAAGAAGGAGAAATCATTCATGACCTGACTGACGAGTTGCTTGCTGAGATGTTTAGACAGAATCTAGATAAGATTGTTAAAGATGCTCTAGAAGTTGATGTTTTGAGTGATGAGGAGCTACAAGGAGTGGATGAGATTGAGATTGAAGATGTCACATCTCTTTACTATCCATAATACACGACCTTGAGGGAAATGTTATCCCCAACATGGGTGAAACTTTTAGGAGTGATACTTTTGAGAAGTTGGAGGAGATGGAGAAATAAAAAGAAAAGGATGAAAGTAAAGCCTAAGCTTTAGATGCTAATGCTAATATTAAGAAAGCTGAATAGGCAGCTTGTTTTGCAAAAATGAAATCCCAACGTGCACCTCCAAAGCTGAATGCCTACACCAGACTTTACCGAGTCAAGAGCATCAGAAAGTGTGAGGCACGATCATTGCATGGGCCTATTTTGAAGGCTTGGATGTCTATGCTATGAAGAGACAGAAGGGGATTGAGTACTTCAGATATCCACATGATCTGAAGACCCTTCCTAGTTTTAAGCTGAACGAATTGTCCAGTTTAAAACTTTTGTATGCCAACTCGAGTAAGATGTTGGGATGGTTTGAGACAACGTTGAAGAAAGCGTAACAAACCAAATGGGTAAACTTCGGACCTCAACAACCTAAGAAGTTCATTCATAAGTCTGAAGTTGACCCTATATCCGTAAGACCTAAAATGGTGTTGAAGTGGAGTCCCCCACACACAATGTCTAAGATTCCCTTATGGCAGATGCCTCAAGACTTCACTCCACACTTCAAATGGTGGTATTATGATTGGAGGATGGGGGAAGCGGTCATAGTTTGGAGGACTTCACTCCACACCTCAAATGGTGGTATTAAGTTGACCCTATATCAGGGTATTTGAACCAATGTGGCTTACCAACTTATTTGTTGAAGATGTCTACAGTCTATACAAGTGGCCACTTTTCTATGACATGCAAGATACTGTACAAGCTCTATAGTTCCAACATGTTATACGTGTAGAGATTAATGAAGAGGCTAATGCAACCTAAACATCTTTAGTCTTTCCTGCATGCTGCACAAGTGCATTAAAGTGGAATGCTTCGGAAGTTTCACATGTGCAACAGAAATAGTCTAAGTGTGAAATCTTCCAAAGCCAAGACCAACATCTTCCGAAGCCAAAGATGAATTCTTCCAAAGCCTCAAAGACAAAGTCTTCCGAAGCTTCAAGTTCATGAAGACAGATTTCTTCCGAAGACTTTTAGTAACATGCTTTATCTGATGTACTGTTCCATAAAGCTGGACACTTTCTGCTGCAACTCTGCAAGTCACCAACTAACATGGTTTGGTGAAAAGGTCCATGCTTTTGGTAACTGTACATTGAGGTCCTGAGTCTGTAAATTTCTACTTATGTACTTTATCCTTTTTGTAATAGATAAGGATGTGAGCTATGGCATGTCATAGTCACTAGTCAAAAGGCAATCTGCCTTTTGACTCTATAATTAATTTTATGTGTGTCTAGTCAATTTTATCTGGCTGGCTTCCAATGTATAGCCGACTGTAGGATGTTGTATAAGTATCTCATGTTCTTGTATCTTTTATATGCTTTGTAACACTTGTAATAGAACATAGAGAAGGCAATATACTGCATTTTTGAAAACCAAACACTTGTGCTCTTTGTGTTTTGTCTCATATACTACTTGTGTTCTTAGTGTCATCTCTTGGTTAATCCAGTTTACGGTTGATCAAGTTTAGTTTATCTCCTCTTTGTGTTGTTGTGTTGTAACTCATACCCTTCAACGATCCTGTAATTGGTATCAGAGCTTTCCAGGCTCTTGATATAAGATCTCACTATCTTTAGATCCCTCACACACACAAATACTAAACTTTTCAAATGGCAGCCATTTCCAAAACTGATATGGAAACTGGAACCATGAACAAGTCCCCACTGATCACTCTTGATGAGTTTGACAACTGGTGTTTAAGAATGGAAGGTTTTATCAGGTCTCTTGATTCAAGAATATGAGAGTCTATTGAGAATGGACCTTTCATACCCAACACACCTTCTGCTACTAGTGCTGGTATGATCCCCAAAGATGTGGCTAACTACTCTGATGAAGATAGGAAGAGAGTAGAGATAGCCATGACAACTCTTCAAACTGGTCTTCCAAACTCTGTATACAGAGGTTTCAAGAAGTGCAAAACAGCCAAGTAGCTGTGGGATGCACCGAAACTGATGTATGAGGGCTCTTCTAAAGCCAAGGAGAATAAGAAGGATCTCCTAAAGCAACAATTTGAAAACTTCACCTTCAAAACAGGTGAAACCATGACTCAGCAGTACTTCAGGTATGTTGAGATTGTGGATACCCTAGTGGACAGAGGAGTTTCTCTTGAAAACAGAGACATTGTAAGGAAGTTTATGTCCTCACTTCCTAGGCAGTGGACACACTACTGTGTGGTGATCAAGAGAACTGAAAATCTCAAAACTCTTACTCTGATAGAGTTACATGGGATTCTCAGTGGCTATCGGATGGAGATGAACATGCAAGCTTCATTTGGAAACTCCAACAATCAAATAGGTTCAGCCCTACATGTGGTTGAAAGGGATAGCATAGAACCCAAACATCATCTCTTATGCTAGAGACACCAAAGGAGAACTACACTCAAGGAAGCCCATTCCAAGAGACAAGCTCTTCTCAAACTTTTGTGTCTTCTGATGAAAGTTGTGGCAACTCTCGTTTCACTCTTGAAGACCTGGAGTGTATCCATCCGGATGATCTGGAATACATGGAAATAGTCCAGTAGATGGCTCTTCTCACTCATTGAGCCAAGAAGTTCTACAAGAGGACTGGAAGGAAGTTTCCAAGCAATGCAACCAGTGGAAAGATTGGACTGGACAAAGGCAAAGTCAAGTGTTACAACTGTAACCTGATAGGCCACTTTTCCAGAGAATGTAAGGCACCTAGAACAAATGGTGGCCAAGCACAATCCAGACCAAAATACACTAACAAAGCTCTCCATAATGAGAAGTCAAAGCAGCAAGCTGCTGTTGCTATTAAAGAAGGAGGCTTTGACTGGAGCTTTCAGGTTGAAGATGCCTCTCCAAACTAAGCACTGATGGCAGATCATGATAAAGCCAAGGTATTGGAACATCTCTGTACTCCTGAATGCATTGCTAAAGTTAACAGGTACAGGTCCTATAACTGGAAATGAGATTTGATATTGAGTCCTTAAAATTTTAAAATCTAATTTTAGAAAGTCTGAAAATGATTATAAGCTGAAAATAGAGGACTTAGAGAAAACCATTTCAGTTCTAAAACATGAACACACAGATTTTAGGACTCAAATTAAAGATCTCATAACCAAGTTAACTGAGTGTCAGGCTGAGCTTGTGATCAGCAAAGCCAGGGATGAAAAGAGTGTTCTTGAAGAAGAGACTTTCAAGAACATGATATCCTCATCCCTGCACAACAAAGTGTGCTATCAAAATAGACAGGGACTGGGATCCAATGAGATAGCTCCTCCACATATAATCTTGTCAGTAAGATCACCTAGGTGTGGAACTTGTGAAGATGAGCTTCCTCTCATAGATCCTATAAGTGAGGAGGATGAAGAAGAGATAGTGAAGAATCCCTCTACAAAGAGTGAAGAGGAGGATTCCAAGAAGGGCCACTATCCTTCTGAGGAGAAAGTGAAGACTGTGATGACCAAGTCCATGAGAAAGAACTTGATCAGAAAGAGCAAAAGAATGGCAAGGAAGGCTCAAGAGATCAAGGCAACTTTTGACTACAAGCAGAAGCAAGTTTTTATTTCTGCAGGGTTTAAAGTGGTAGGGACTGAAGGCATCAACCAAAATCTGCTAAGAGTTCTGGTTCTTGCTCAACTCATCTTAGCAGCAAGAAGAAGACTGATCTGCTGTGTACCACTGCTGCACAGCCTGGTCCATCAAACTCGAAGCACATTTCTCAGCCCAAGAGGACTGTCTCAGCATCTGCAAAGATGAAAGTGGAGAAGGGAAGTGACGAAAGATAGTCTTACTCTTAAGACAAGGCTCTTGTGGAGAAGAAGATGAATTGTGTTATGTGTGACAACACCACTCACATTGCAAAGAATTGTCCCATCAATCCTAATGGTACTGTCCATATGGACAAAACAAAGGCTTCGAAGAGTTCTAAGAAGATTCAGGCTTCGGAAGGAAAACCAGTTTCCTTCCGAAGTTCCAAATCTAACAAAAAGGGAAGTGGAAAATTCTCTTCGGAAGAATATTTGTTCTCGGAAGAAAGGAGTTCTTCCGAAGCACTGAAGTCTGCTGTAGTGTTTGCAGAATCTTCCGAAGGTTCTGTCATCAAAACTTCTAAAACTCCAAAAGCTTCTAATGTTTTGAAGGTCAAGTCCAAGACTACAAAGGTGGTGTGGACGTCTAAGAAAGACCAAGTGACTGAGATTTCTCCATCAAAACAGCTCAAGATCCTCTTAGTACAACCATAGGATCTATTACTGTTAATTTACCTTCTGCAAGTGAGCCCAAGACAAGCAAGGCTTGGGTTTCCAGATGTAACTAATCATTCTCTTTTGTGCAGGGACAACTGAAGACAGATAGAAATGTCTGGATCATAGATAGTGGCTGCTCCAGGCACATGACTAGTAATAGGTCACTACTCTAGAACTTTGAGAGGATTGATGGAGGACTTTTTGCTTTTGGACGAGATGAAGGTGCTTACATTTCTGGTAGGGGCAAGGTCACAAATGGTAAGCTTAGCATAGAAAAGGTAAACTTTGTAAAGGAGCTTGGATACAATCTTCTAAGTGTATCTCAATTTTGTGATCAGAGTCATAACATGCTCTTTACTGAGCATGAGTGCATTATTCTTAGGCCTGGTGTGGTCATTCCTCATGAGCATATCTGCTTAGAGCCCCCAGGAAAGGAAACATGTACAAGATGGATTTGCAAGAAACATCTCCCTCTGGAGAAGTTACATGCTTTCTGTCTAAAGCCAATAGTGATGAGTCTTTCCTATGGCATAAAAGAATGTGCCATGTAAACTTTAAGAACATGAATAATTAATGAAGCGTGACTTGGTAACTAGAATGCCAAAGAAAGTGTTTACAAGTGATGACCACTGTGTTGCATGCCTGAAAGGGAAGCAACATAAGGTATCTCACAAGCCAAAGGAAAAGAACTCAATCACTACTCCCTTACACTTGTTACATATGGATCTCTTTGGCCCCACCAGTGTAATGAGTTTAGGAAGGACCTCATACTGTCTAGTGAACACAGATGACTTTACAAGATTCACTTGGGTTTTCTTCCTTAGAACTAAGGATGAGACTCCTGAGATTCTAAAGAATTTCATCTTAAAGATTTAGAATCAATCTGATCATAAGGTCAAGATCATAAGATGTGATCAAGGAACCGAATTTGTGAACCATATCCTTGACACATTCTGTGATGAAAAGGGTATTACAAGACAATTTAGTGCTCCCAAGACTCCTCAGCAAAATGGTATTGCTGAGAGGAGAAACAGGACACTGATTGAAGCTGCAAGAACCATGTTGTCTAACTCTAAACTGCCCATCACCTTCTGGGCAGAGGCAGTCAACACTGCCTGCTATGTGCAGAACAGAGTTTTAGTAGTTAAGACTCATGGCAAGACTCCTTATGAACTTTGGCACAAGAGGAGACCTTTCATTGGTTTTCTCAGGTCATTTGGATGTCCTTGCACCATCTTGAATACCAATGATCAAATTGCCAAGTTTGCTGAGAAATCAGACGATGGACACTTTATTGGATACTCTTCTCAAGCTAAGGCTTATAGAGTATACAATCTCAGAACTAGAATTGTTGAGGAGTCAGCCAATGTGACTTTCAATGAACACACACCTTGTGTTACTGGTTCTGGTCTAGATTGGCTATTTGATCTTGATTTGGTTACCAATGTTTTAACAAATCTTATGAGAATGTTTCAGGATCTGTAGAAAATTTGAATACAGATGATCCTGATCCAAGATTTGAGCTAGGAAGATCTTCAAGACAACTATCTTCAGCTCCAGTTGGAACCACTTCTGCAAATGAGGTTTCTATCAGCCTACAATGACAAATTCAGCTGATACATCTGGTATGCCTTCAAATTCCAGCTCAGAGGCTCTACAACCGATAACAATACCTCAACTGTGGAAGACAACAATGGTGATGGTGGTAGTGACCAACAATTTCTTGATGCCACTAACCACACAGTGGATGAGAACATTAATGATGTCACACACTGCTTGGATAATGTTTCATTTGAAAAGTGTGCTGATGTGGTGGGAGAAACATCTATGCCAGATCTATATTTCTCAAATTTAGATCTTTCTCAACAACTTGCTGTGATCCCTTAGCTTAGGATCCACAAGTCTCATCCTACCACAAACAACATTGGAGATGTTGTCTCAGGGGTAGAAAAAAGGGGACAAACCCATGAAGCAAATGTTTGTCTTCACTCTTGTTTTCTATCCCAGATAGATTCAAACAAAGTTGATGAAGCTCTAAAGGATGGATGTTGGGTTGAAGCTATGCAACAAGAGCTGCTTCAATTCAAAAGGCAGAAAATTTGGAACCTTTGTCCTCTTCCTTCTGGGAAAACTACCATTGGAACCAAATGGGTGTTTAGGAATAAGAAAGATGATAGAGGCATCATCATCAAGAACAAAGCTAGATTGGTTGTTCAAGGATGCACAGAAGAAAAAGGGATTGACTACACTGATGTCTTTGCTCCAGTGGCAAGATTAGAAGCTGTAGGATATTCCTGGCATTTGTTGCATCCAAGAACTTCAAGGTCTTTCAACTTGATGTGAAATGTGCCTTTTTATATGGAGTGATAGATGAAGAGGTTTATGTTAAACAGTGAGTATAATGAATCTCTCTTCTTTCCCCCTACTCAAAGAGAGATGAATACTCCTGAGTCTCCTACATCTATCCCACATCAGTCACCTACAACTGAGGTGGACACTTCTGAACCTGTTCAAGATGTCCATATGGAAGAGGCTCTCACTTATGAAAGTGATTGCATCATTAAGACCTCAGCTAGGGCAACTCAGCCCACTGACATCTCAACTGAGACTACGAGTGAGCAGAGGAAATCCAGTAGCCAAGAACTTAGAACTAGTCATGAGAGAAAGGACTCTGGTCCAATCTTCTCCACCCTAGTGATTCTTCAGATGAAGATGAGGGGGATCTTAGACTAAAAGTGCAAAAACTGTCTAAAACATGCACTTACCTAGTCTAAAAGGTCAGTCACCTTGAATCTCAGGTGACTACCTTACAAAATAGGATCAATGATCAGCAACTTGAGATTTCTTATCATAAGGAAAAACTAGCTGGGAGACCCTTAAGGAGAGCTCAACCAGGAACACAAAAACCTGTGGATTTGATTGACCTATCCTCCAGCTCACCTATGCAAGTGGGTGATGCTACCAAAAAGGAGGAGAAACTCATTCTAGCCACAGAACTTGGGTGTTCCTCCGAGAGAATGGACATTGAGGAATCACCATCCTCACTTGAAACTGTGCATTCTCTGCAACCTCCTCTAGTTCACATTGATGTGGACTACATAGACTCCTTCATACAGAGTCTGTTTCAGGATGGGACACCAAGGGCTATGTCACCTTCATCATCCTTCAATCACATTATTGGGTGGAGGTATGAAAACAATAGGAAAGCCCTCAGATGTCTTTAATTTTCTGAACATGGACTACTACGAAGGTCTGGATCTAGTCATCATGCCACTTGTTAACCCAAGCCAATCAAGACAAGCTAACAGACTGGCTAAAAGAATCCAAGAAAGGATCATTGCAGAGTGTAGTCTAAGAAAGAGACTAAGGCAATCAGGCAATGTCATCAGTCAACTGGATGTTGAGGCAGACCCTAAGATTAGCATCATAGGGGAAACCTGAGAGCCCTGTCTCATCATCTCCAACTGCTGCAGAGATCCATATTCCTTCTCAGACACCTTCTGGTGAAGGTGTTTCTCAACCTCTCTTTGGCCTGAGCTCAGATGCTGCAACGAGCAATGAAGGCCAAAGCTCTCTCCACCCTGAGTCACAAAGATCTGAGAGTGAAAAAGGGAAAAGAAAGATGACTTTTGAGGAGATTGAGGAGGAGAAGAGAGAGAGGAAAAGGAGGCTAAGGGGAGAAGGTTCCTCTACTGAGTATCCAAGACTAATGGAGTCTGCAATCAGGGCTGCCCCCAGACCAGATACTCAGAATGATGAGTTAAGGGCAGTTAGGACCAACTATCTGCAGACTAGGAATTATGACATAGATAATATCATTTCTCTTCCCTTGGATGAATTGAATGAGCTGGTTGATCTGGAAAGGTCAAGAGAGAAGAAGGAGGCAGAAGATGCAGAACTCCTAGTACATGTCAAAGAAGAGAGAAGAAAAAAAAGACTGTATAGAGGTATGCCTACCCTCTCACCAGTTCAAGAAAGTCCTGAACAAGAGGTTGTGGTTTAAAAAGAACCTCAGGTAGATAAGGAAGAAGATAGAATCAAGATGATTAACTACCTGAGTGCCACAGGTCTCTATCAGGCAGATGCACTCCTTCCCTTACCTTATGACTATATTGAGTTTGAGTACTTAAAACAACTCGAGCTTGAGTTAGTCAAGGAAAGAAAGAAAACAAAGAAAAAGCTGAGGGAAGAAGATGCAAAGTCAAGAGCCATCATCCAAAAGAGCATGAAGAAGTCTGTTGAAAGGCAGAGGATGATGAGCTTCTTGAAGCTGTATGGATTCTCCGGAAGGATACTTGGACCCATGTCTCTATCCATTATGGATGAGCATATCAGGGTAATCAAGCAGAAGATTAAGAGTGGAGAGCTCACTGACTTACACTCCACTCCAAGTTAGGCCCCGCCTGAAGTGGAGGTTAAGGTTGAACAAACAGACACAACACAACCTGGACCTCCTGCTAATGCTTAGTAAGCTTCATCTTTTGATCCATAGCAGGGTCAACCTCCTTCTCCATTTGAACCTGAGAGAGAGGAAGTCCCAACTGAGAAAGACAGTGAAGATCAATCTGGTGCTGCAGTTCTCAGTTGAAATTTTGAAAGAGAAGGAAAAGTATGGCTTCTAAACCAAAGTCTAATAAGAAGAAGAAGCCTGAATCCCCTTTGAAATCTCAGGATGAATCAGAATAGCTTGAGGATGTGCAGCCAGAGGATGCTCAATCAACTCCAACTTCTGTAGCTCCTCAAGCATGAGGAAGACCCATCTTGTCTTGGACATACACCAGAAATCCATAAAGGTGGCATGTTATTAGAGATCAAGGCATTGAAGATATTTATACATGGCAAGATATGTTTCAGTTGCCTCTGCATGACCTCTTTGACATGAGAAGACACTTTTATAGCCTGAAGGATCCTGATCATCTTATGAAGAAAGGAATGGTGATCATTCTAATGAGGACTGTTAATATCTCAAGTTTTCTAAGTGTTTTGATAGCATCAGCCTAAGGGGAGTTTGTAGAGATTAACAAAGAGGCTGATGCAACCTAAACATCTTTAGTTTTTCCTGCATGATGCACAAGTGCATTAAAGTGGAATGCTTCGGAAGTTTCACATGTGCAACAGAAATACTCTAGGTGTGAAATCTTCCAAAGCCAAGACCAACATCTTCCGAAGCCAAAGATGAAGTCTTCTGAAGCCTTAGAGACAAAGTCTTCCAAAGCTTCAAGTTCATGAAGACATATTTCTTCTGAAGAGTTTTAGTAGCATGCTTTATCTGATGTACTGTTCCATAAAGCTGGACACCTTTCCGCTGCAACTCTGCAAGTCACCAACTAACATGGTTTGGTGAAAAGGTCCATGCTTTTGGTAATTGTGCATTGAGGTCTTGAGTCTGTAACTTTCTACTTTATGTACTTTATCCTTTTGTAATAGATAAGGATGTGAGCTATGGCATGTCATAGTCACTAGTCAAAAGGCAATCTGCCTTTTGACTCTACAATTGATTTTATGTGTGTCTAGTCAATTGTATCCAGCTGGCTTTCAAAGTATAGCTGGCTGTAGGATGTTGTATAAGTATCTCATGTTCTTGTATCTTTTATTTATGCTTTGTAACACTTGTAATAGAACATAGAGAAAGCAATATACTGCATTCTTGGAAACCAAACACTTGTGCTCTTTGTGTTCTGTCTCATCTACTACTTGTGTTCTTAGTGTCATCTCTTGGTTAATCTAGTTTACTGTTTGATCCAAGTTTAGTTTATCTCCTCTTTGTGTTGTTGTGTTGTAAGTCATACCCTTCAACGATACTGCAATACGACACTACTTTGCATTCGAGATACACGAAAGAGTCACAAGAGAAGAGAAGTACAAGAAATTTCAAGAGCATGTGAAGAATGTTAGACAATAGGCTAAACAAGGTTCAAAGGGGAGTTTGTTGATACATTATGTTCCTAGTTTATGTTCTTAATGTAAAAGTCTTTCATTTCTTACATATATGTAATATGAATTCTTAATGAAATATAATATGCTTCTTGATGTTTGTTTGTCTTAAATATTTCATATTATTATTGTATTTGGTATAATTCATATGTATGAACATCTTATATGGGTTTAACGTTGTTATACATGGTTCTAAGTCAATAATGATTGGGAAATGGGTTCAACCTAGTCGGGTGATTATTCATGCGAATGGACCATACTTATGGACCGTATGCACATATGAATTATGCTTATGGACAAGTCGCACGACTAAACCAGGAGACTAGATCAGTAGTATGAATGAGACATAAGATTGATTCAGTCGCATGACTGAACCTTCAGTCGTGCTTATGAACCAACCACATCAGTCAGTCGCATGACTGAACCATGCTATGGGTCAGTCATATGAAGGAAAACTACAAACCTATAAATACCACATAATTTGTGGAAAAATAGGGACTTTGAAGATTTACAAACCCTAGCCGTCTAGATCATCCTAAACAGCCAATCCAACTTCAAAGTTCGTTCCTGATCGATTTCTAATGAACTCTTATCGTTTGTTTCTTCGTTAGATCGATCAGGTTGTCATTCTCAGTGATTGGATCGCCAATCAAATATGATTCCGCACTATTTGACCTGGTCTCATGTAGAATCCGTTAGTACTCCATATGAAAAAAACTTGTTATCTTTTGTTCTAAGTGTTTCGCATTGACAAATACGGTTAGTCAACACTTGTTCTTCTCAACAGATTCTTCATCCGCGTTAGTTCTTTGACTTATGGGAATTTTAGCAGACTAACCATCAACTCACCAATTGAATTGGCATGTATGATCCTTTCAGGGTCCAACAATACTCCCCCTAAGGATTATACAGCCCATGTTCTTCAATGGTTTGGTGGTGGTTGAGGTTGTGATGATTCTGCTAGGTCTTGTAAAAAGGCACTTGAGGTTCTGCTTGTGATCTTTCCAGAATGGCCTTTATCATGTTGACAAAGTTATTTGCATCTGTCATCTTCTCTCTGTTTAGCACATGTATCTTCATCTGACTCATAGTGTAGATGGCTTCTAATGGCAGTTTCTTAAGAGAAATTGGTTTATATATATATATATTATATATATATATATTATATATATATATATTATATATATATATATATACAGTAGACATCCAATCCCTATGAATCAGTACAGCTCCATCTACATGAACATCCTGCTTCATAATGTTCCCGGCTGCAAAGGAGTCTTTTTCTTCTTTCTCCTTTCTCTCTTGGCAATGATTTGATCATATACCATCTTTAGTATTTGAAGCATTTTAAGAAGAAGTGCATGTCTTGTTCACCCTAGTTTGTTTGATATTTCTCCGAAATGCCTAGTGTAGATGTAATGGATGTATGATCCATCTAGTAGCCTCACTTCATATCCACTAAATAATCTAATTTCTGCACCTTCCTTTCCTCCCCATTTTCTTTTAATTGCCAATTTGTAAGTCTTTTCATCATAGTAAACATTAGAGATTGGTATGGAGGAATGGGTGCTAGACACCATCATTCTCTCTAAGGACTTAGTTGGTTTTACTTTAAGCTCTGGAAAGACAACTTCCTCTGCTGGTTTAGTCCTTTGCTTTTCAAAAGGATTGATGAAGGATCTATCTTTCCTGATATAGATAGCCTTCAGAGATTTGAAGTTTTCAGTCTTCTTGAACATTCTAAGTATCTCTTCAAACTCATACCCTCTGAACATAGCCTTATGATTGATCAGTTCTAAGTTGGCTAGTTCCTTGAAGTCATGAATCTGCAAGGCTTTTACAAGAACATAGTACTTTGAAAAGAATTGAACTAGCTCTGAGATCCTTTTGACCATAAACATGTTCTAGCCAGTGTCATACTTCCAGGAAATGATTTTCTGATCAGTTTTTCCCTTGGGAGTAGACACAGCTTTGATAATCTCTACAGTGGTAAGACCTTCTTGAAGTTTTAGTCGTGAAGGCTCTGCAAACCACTCAGGATATCTATGTATTGCAGGTGCCAAAGAGTCATGATCTCTAAGGGTGATCTACATATCTTGAGCTGACACTCTGGTTCTTGGTTTCTTGCTAATACTATCTTCTTCCAAAGTCTTAAGCCTCTCTTTCTTCTCATTGATCAACCTTAGGATGGTAGCTCTAAGGGAATTGGTATTCATATTTCCAAGCTTTCTCTTTGTAAACCCTTGACTAGAGAGATAATCCTTCATTTCCCTATCAGACATGTTGTAGGGATCAGACTATAAGGAATGAGGAGTATGTTTGCTTCTTTATGGATGTTACTTTGGGCACATCAGCTTTAGGAGAAAAAGTCTTCTCATACTTAGTCTCAACTGTGGGGTCCAGTAGCTTGTTCGATTTCTATTCTTCTACCTTCATTCCCTCATAAGTCATACTGAATACTTCATTTGGATCATATCCATGATTAATCGAAAACATGGCTTTCACTATTAGATCATCAGTTTGTGCCTTTTCAACCATTTCTTCTATTGATTTTTCCTTTTTCATTGGGCTCTCAACTACTATTAGTTCATCAACAATATAGCCACCCTTATTTCTTCTTCCTGTAAGTCCACAAAATCAGCTTTCTTTTTAAGTTGAGCCTCAGCCTGTTCATGTTCTTGCGAGAATTTTGCAATAGCTACAAGGCTTCTAGGATCATCCTTTTTACTTTTCTTGCTTGGCTCTTCTTCCACCATAGGCCTTTTTCCCTTTGCCTTTTGAGGTAAATACTCCTCTTCGTGGTATATGTTTGCATTGGAGGACCAGAAGAGGTTTCAGGATGTTCAGCTTCTCTCTTTTTAGTCTTAGAAAGTTTCATCCTCTTAGCATTAGGAGAGTCATCACCACTCTCTGTTGATGAACTTTCACAAGTAGTTTCCTTCCTACTATCTTCAGTTCTTTTCTCATCATCATCTCTTATTTCTGCTTTAGCTTCCTTTTAATTTCAATCAACATTTCAAGCTCGGAGACTCTTTTGCTTAGGCTTTCATTTTGATTATGCAAATAAGAATGATTTTAGCCTGTTCTTTAATTAACTCTTCTTGCTCTTCCATAGCAATTGTCTGTATTGCTAAAGTGTCCACATGAACACTTTTTTCCTCTCTTGATTGTTGAAGAGCATCTTTTAGTTTTTCAATATCTTTCTCTTTTTCTTTCTTCTCTCAATCGTATCTTTCTTTCACTTTTTTTAACTCATTCTCTTTCTCATCAAGCTCCAAGAGTCTGTCTTGATTGATGCTAGATCTTCTATTTAGTAATCTTTCCATCTTTGCTACTTCTTGCATAAGTTCAGAAATCAACTCATCCTTCTCATCTGGTTTGTATACACCAGATTAAGCATAGCTTTCTGAAGGAGTAGCTTTAGAAGTGACTTTCTTAACAAACATTAAGCTTGGGTTATCCTCCTCATCAAATGATGAATTGGATCATTCTGAAGAGCTGGAAAAATCACCAAACTCAAAAGGTTCCGTAGAAATGGGAGATGGTTGGTTAGATAAAATGGGTGAATGATGAAATGGAGATACATGTGTGGAGGTGATAGGTTGTGTTTGGGGAGAAGGTATTGGTGATCTGTGAGGTGATGGTAATGGTGATCTTTGGGGAGATGATATTGGTGAGGGAACAAAAGGTGATGCATGTCATGAACATGAGGTTCAGTGTGAAGATCATCCCCTACATCCACATGGGGTGACACTAAACTATGTCCTTAATCTCTTTCCTAAACATGCTCATCAGCAACTTGCTAAACATGAGCAACTAGTTATTGAATTTGCTCATCAGCTAGAGCCTACTATTCTTCACCTTATTAATCAGGGTTCATTTGTTGAATCATCTAGGGTAAAAGAGAAGAATGAGCTCCATTGTAGAAGTTCCCGGGATCTATCTTTTTGATATATTGTATGACTTCGCTTCATATTGAGGGATATTTAGAACAAGTCCTTCAGTCACTATATCCGGGAATGCTTCATTGATCAGACACTAAATGAACCATGGGTACATGAGGAACATGTACCTTCTTCCTTCCTGAACATTTGATACTAGACCATTGAATACATATGCTGACATGTTGAATGGCCAATTAGTGCATAAAGCACATATTGCTGATGAAGTGATCACAGGAATATCATTCCATCCTGTCTTCCTTTTGGGCAAAGAATTTGCTTTCCTTCATATCCTCCTGAATAGCCAATGTTGGCCAAGAAGGTAGTGATCTCATCATCTTCAAGCTCTATAGGTGCGTTTGCATCATCACCAAAGTGTGGACTCTGTCTCATAGTCTGTTCAGTGATGATTAGAGAATGTTCATCATCAATTCTCCCAAAAAAAATCTTTTCACCATCAACATCTATCACTTCAACTGTATTCCAGAAATACCTCATGAATCTCTCATAGATAATAGGTCTAACTGTGACGACATAAGCTAATCTTGTAGTAGAGATGAATCTGATCGCATCTCTAAGCCCTTCTGGGTCAGGTACATCAGGGTCAAGATAACCACTGATATTGTGGAGCTTTCTCTAGGTAAGATTAGCCATATACCCTACATTAGAGGCATATGAGTTAGATTGATTAAAGTATATGTTCTACATTATGCATGCTTCATCAGTTTGACTTTTGTTGGTCAAAGATGGATATATGAAGGTACTGTTTTATAGGAATCACTTCAAATTTTGATGTTATCAAGTAATAATCATTGTTATTTTTGTTTTTCATATTTGAAGAGATGATTTTTTTTGATGTTGTTGACCTTTACCTAATTATATTTCAAGATTTGATTTTAGCATTTTTTGATTTCATCATGCTCTGTTCATACGATGAACATGGCTATGAAGTTTCCTTGTTGAGTTGTACTCTTCATAGTTTGCATGTTCATTGAAGTAAAAATATTCATCTTTTCTTAGAATAAATCTCATATTGAGTGTTCTTTATTAACCTAGGGTTCTAAGTTCCTTATTAGTCCAAGTGTCCAACATTTTAGGTTACAAAATGTTGAATGTTTCACCTTTTGTTTGATACTATTGTTAAGTAGAATCGAACATGAGGATAGAATAGATAAAATGAAACTAAGATCTTTGATTGTTAAAGATGATGATGATTGATGAAGATGAACAGTGTGTTTTCGCTCATCGCACTTTAGAATCACTTAAATTTAAAAAATATTAAATGACCTTTTGAACGTGCTTTAAATAGTCAAATAATAGAATTTACAAGTTTTTCACAAGTTTCAGAACAAATACTGTTAGATTTTAGTTCACCTTGTAGCAAATGCGGAAAGGTTTTAGACATCCGTATTTGTTTATTGTAGCAAATGTGGAAGAGTAAAACTTAAGAATTTGGACATATGCATTTGTGTACTGTAGCAAATACGGGTGTTGAATAATTAAGATTTCACCTATCCCCATTTGTGCACTATTGAAAATGCGGAAGAACAAAGTTCTTCAGCATTTGTGCACTGTAGCAAATATGATTGATCGAACTTGTTCAGCATTTGCTCACTGTAGCAAATACGGTTGATCGAACTTGTTCAGCATTTGCTCACTGTAGCAAATGCGGTTGATCAAACTTGTTCACCATTTGCTCACTGTAGCAAATGCGATTGATCAAACCTGTTCAACATTTGCGATGTAGCAAATGTGGTTGATCAAACTTGATTAGCATTTGCTCACTGTAGCAAATGCGGTAGATCAAACTTGATCAACATTTGCTCACTATAGCAAATGTGGTAGAATAACATTTCCACAATTACTTGATCATCATCCGTGGTGACAGGAGTGGTTAAGCACTTGTTTAGTCATTTTTTAAAGTAGATGTAAAGTGATGTTACACATATACACAAATGCGGGTATGATAATATCATCGGCATTGACGAATACGGTAGAACACTTTTGATCCGCATAGGTTTTTGGCACTTCAAACTTTTCATGTATACTTGTTAGAACCAATGCGGTAGAGTAAACTCTGTTGATACATATGTACCTAGTTTAGAAGCTTAATGTAAAATGTCTATCATGACTTAGATATATGTAATGAATGGGTATGAAAGAAATAAAATATGTGGTTGATGCGTTTTATGTTTAATATTTCATTGTTTATTGTGTAATAACACATATTGAACTAACTATATAGGTTTGTGGTTGTTGTACATAATTCTTAGTCAATAATGATTGAGAAACGTGTTCAAACATGATCGTATGAAGTGCTCATGCGAATGGAGCATGCTAATGGACCATATGCATGAAAACTTCATGCTGACGGACCATTCGCACGACTGAACCAGGAGACTAGATCAGTCGCACGATTGAGACATAAGATTGACTCAGTCGCACGACTGAACCTTTAGTCGTGTGGATGGATCAATCGCATGATTCAGTCGCACGACTGAACCATGCTAATGGTTCAGTCGTACGATTGGAAGACCCTAACCTATAAATACTACCTAATTCGTGGAAAAACATAACAATTCGAATACCTACTCACATAATCGCACCCTAGCCGTCCAGAGACTCAAGAAAACCTGTTCCAAGTTCATAGATCGCAGTTGATCTTGTTCTAATCGTCTTTAACGTTTCTTTAATCATTAGATTGATCTAAACTGCGTTCCCACTGATTGGATCGCTAATCAATAGGATTCCACACTATTTGAAGTGGTATATGCGTAGAGTCAGTTAGTACACCGTACGTACACGGTCCTATAACAAACTCTTTGTCCGCATTAGTTTCACTTGACATATACACTTACCCGCATTGGTTATATGCATGGGTTACCTTCACCAGCATTAACCAATGCACTTACCCGCATTAACTTTTGAACTTAATCAAAACTTAATGTTTCTGTTTTTGTTTTTCTTGTTATGAAGAGCTGTCTTTTGTTGAATTATCTTATGAAGTTGTTGACTGTTGTTGGGTTTATCAATTCTTGCATGGATTGACTTGTATGTCAAAAGTGATACAAGTTTCCTATTGTTTGACTGATCTTGGACTTCTTTCTTTTGAGAAATCTGCATAAGTTGAGATACTATGGTATAACTTTTACACCCACACATACATTTTCTTTTTTGATTTGTTTTTAAGTTCTATGAAAGTAATTTAAGATAGTAAATATCTATATAACCTTAATCAAAAATTTTAAATTACTCCCTCTAAAGTTTATATCCACATCTGGATAGAAACTTTAAAGATTTAAATCCTTTTGAATATAAATTAATTTTGATTATTAATAAAGAAGAGAAGTAATATTTTGTTGGGAATATATCTGTAGATACATGTATACCTAGTTTAGGAGCTTAATGTAAAATATCTTTCATGTCTTACATATATGTAATTGAATGGGTATAAAAGAAATACAAGGTGTGGTTGATGCATATAATGTTTAACATTTCATTTTTTATTGTGTGATAACGCATATGGAACTAACTATATAGGTTTGTGGTCGTTAACATAATTCTTAGTCAATAATGATTGAGAAACATGTTCAAACTTAATCGTGTGAAGTTCTCATGCGAATGGACCTTACGCATGAAAACGTCATGCTAATCAACCAGTCGCACCACTGAATCAGGAGACTAGATCAGTCACATGATTTAGACATAACATTGACTCAATCGCACGACTGGACCTTCAGTCATGCGGATGGATCAATCGCATGCTTCAGTCGTACGACAGAACGATGCTAACGGTTTAGTCACACGAATGGAAAACCCTAACCTATAAATACCACCTAATTCGTAGAAAAACAGAACAATTCGAATACCTACACACACAATCGTATCCTAGCTGTCCAGAGACTCAAGAAGACATGTTCTAAGTTCATAGATCATAGTTGATCGTGTTCTAATTATACATAACATTTCATTATTGCTAGAGTGATCATAACTGTGTTCTCCCTGATTGGATCTCCAATCAAATAGGATTCCGCACTATTTGAGTTAGTATACGCGCAGAATCAGTTAGTACTCCATACCTAAATGGTCCTAACATATCAGTCTTACATTACATATGTGCATCCTTTATGATTAATGGACATGTTTATGAACTTGTTCATTGAAGGTATGTTGTCCTCTTAAACCCATACGAGGTTGATATTTTAATGCACTGACGTGATGATAGGATCAAACGAATCAATCTGTGATAATTTGTGAACACATTCAATGAAATTCACACACATTAATCAAATCAAAACAAGATATCAACAAAATTCAAGTTTTCATTAATATCAAGCTAAGACAATTACAAGTATGAAAGCAAGTTCGAATCTCTCTTTTTCTACCTTCAAGTCTAAGCTATTTATACTAAAAACAAAAAGTAAAGGAACTAACTAATTACACAAATACTCCCTATACTATTACAAAATATTAAAAGACAAATAAAGACAACATGTTAATCTTTCTAGAGCACTTAACAATACTCCCCCTAAGATTGCCATGGTATTCTGTCTTCAAAATCTTCAGTCTTTGTCTTCTTTTCCATCTTCATTTTTATCTTCACCTTTATATATCAACTCTTTGTCTTCATCATTCAAAGAAATCTTCTGGTTCTTCTTTGAATATAAACATCGGCTTCTGTTTGTACATCTCTACATCTTTCAAAGCATTTGAAATTGCAGACTTGAATTTAATTGCAAGAATGCCTTGTTTGGGTTTAGCTTCATTCGTTTTAATTTCCATCGTGTTCATTCTCTCCTTTGAAAGACATGAAATATCAATGTTAGAATATAACTCAATAGGTTTGTTACTTTCCTTTGAGTATACTTCTAATACTCCTTTCTTTGATATTCTCATGAATTCAATATCTTTAATATCTTTCTTGACAATGTTGGCATAAGCAAGAGCCTTTCTCAGAGATATTCTTTCCATGGCAACATTCATCACAATAATAATGGAAATGAAATATTTCTTATCTTGCTCTGCTATTTCAGGAGATACTTTCTAAAATCTTTGTACAAACAAAAATGAGATATAGATTGGATGTAAGAGTTTTAGCTCAAAAACTCCAAATAAAGTAATCATGTCCTCATCCCATATTTCTAGATTTCGGACCAACTTCAGCTCAAATGTCTTAGTGTTATAAAACCATCTGAGGATTGGCTTTGAGTTTTGATTACCATCTATCACTTTCAGACCAGGAGTTGTAACCTTCTCAATAATGTTAGGACCTGGTATTTGGATGAAATACCTAGTGATTAGCGTGTAGACCAGAACAAATAGTGCGGAATCCTATTTGATTGGCGATCCAATCAGTGAGAACACACGAAGAATCAATAAAGAATTGAAAGTAACGTTAGAAATCGATTGGAAATCGATCTAATGTGCTCTATGAACTTGGAGAACGAATTGGGAGGCTTCTGGACGGCTAGGGTACGTTTGGAATCGTAATTAATCAAAGCTCTCTCTTTTTCACGAATTGGGTTGTATTTATAGGTTAGTATTATTCATTCGTGCGACTGAACCATTAGTATGGTTCAGTCGTGCGATTGAACCATGCGGTTGATTCATTCGCACGACTGAGTGTTCAGTCGTGCGACTGAGCCAATCTTATGTTACAATCATACGACCGATCCAGTCTCCTGGTTCATTGTGCGACTGAGTCATTCGTATGAAGTTATTCATGCGTATGGTCCATTCGCATTGGCCACTCACATGAGAACTTCATTATGTTAAGTTTGTATGTATTAATTAATTAATATAACATTATGTGTAGCAATTCAAACAAACACAAACTGTTTAACCAATTCAACGTCGACTCGGTAATGAAATATTAAACATATATAATATCAAACAAACAATATCATTTCACTAATCATTCCAAGCATTACCTCAGAATCAGACAAACAGATCTATTACATTCATATCATGATCTAGGGACATACATGTATCAACAAACTCCCCCTTGGACCTAGATCTCTCTAATCTCTTTTTTCTGCATAACCTCCTTGTATTTCTTGTACTTCTCTTCTTTTGTGACTCCCGTGTGAATCTCAAACGCGAAGCAGAGTCATATAACGTTCTGGAACTGAAGGGCTTGTACAATATCTTGCGTATCATAGAACAGTGGCCACTTGTATAGCGTATAGACATCATTTTCCGACAAGTTTGGAAGCCACATCGGGTCGAATACCCTGATCGTATCCATTTGTCCCTCTTTGCTTAGGACTATGACCGCTTCAGTTGTTCTCCAATCATAGTACCACCACTTAAAGTGTGGAGTGAAATCCTGTGGCATTTCCCTGAGTGGGATTCTTGACATTATGCGCGGAGGATTCCACTTCAACACTATCTTGGGCTTGCCAGTAATGGCATCAACCTCAGACCTTCTGATATACCTAGTAGTTGTTGGGGTCTGAAGTTAACCCATCTGGTGTGGTACTCCTTCTTTAGGACAGCCCCAAACCAGCCTGACATCTTTCTTGGGTCAGCATACAAAAGCTTTAATTTGGCCAGCTGGTTGAGCTCAAAACCTGGTAGAGTCTTCAGATCATGTGGGAATCTAAGTACTCTATGTCCTGTTCTCTCTTAACCGCATAAGCACCTCAAAATACGCCCATGCTATGATCCTTCCTCACACTTGTGATGTTTCATGACTCTATATAGTTTGGTGTAGGATCTTTTTTTTGTGCAGTACGTTGGGCTCTAACTTCTTCAAAACATGCAGCCCACTCAGCCTCTCGAATGTTGACATCATCATTTGAGGCTTGGGCAGTTCCTACTGCTTTCTCTGTTTCATGCTCCATCTTGTTCAACCTCAAAAAAGTATCGCTGACAAGGGATTCACCCAGATTGGGGACCACATTACCCTCATTGTCAGTGTACTGAGGGTAATCCTCGGCAGTGACATCTTCGATCTCGACTTCATCAACATCATTGAGCTCTTCGTCACTAGTCGAATCGCATGTAGGATCATCTTTCACTATCTCATATGGATTTAGCTTGAAAAGCTCTGCCAGTTGCTCGTTTGATAGGTCATGAATTATTTCCCCTCTTCAGGGGTATAGTTCACTGACCTTCTGACAATCCCTTGCAGATCAAGAATCATTGTTAGCTGAGTCTTGACCTGCTGAAGGGGAGCAACATCAAACTCATCTCTTTGGTAATTTGGATCTGTTTGATTTAAACATTCAACACATAAGTCATTAGTAATTAATCAAACAGATATGCATTCACTTAATATAATATTCAATACATCATTTTCAATACAGGATTCAAATACAAAAGTAAATAAATACATAAACATCTAGTCTGTACTTTTATCCTGTATCATAGTCTCATCACTTGGAGGAGCAGAAGTAGAACCTGATTGATCTTGTCTGTTCTTTGACCTTTTCTCTTGACCTGTAGTAGAGGCCGTGCATGCTTCCTTTCTCCGCTTTCCTATCTTCTTCTATTTCTCCTTTCTTCATCTCCTCAGTATCACTCTCAACATCCTCCTCATCATCAGCTTCATCATCATCATCTCTGTCCCCTTCCTTGATCTTCAATGGCTCCTCCTTAGATCCTTTCAGTTTTAACAGGATAGTTTTCTTTGTCCTCTCCAACTCCTCTATTTTCTTGCTTGATGTGACACTATGTGCTTGGAGTTGGGCTATCTCGGTGCTCTGAGCAGCCATCTGTTGGGCCCGCTCCTCTATAACTCGAGCCACTCTGCAATTTGGTGAGATTGTGCAGCAGTCAGTCAGTAAGCTGGCAGATCTGGGCTGCCTTTTCTCATCTGCAGCCAGTAAGCGCATCACCATTCTGTTAAGCGCAGACATGTTGTTCCTCTACCCCGATTGGAGGTAGAGGTGATCCATAAGTATGTGAGGGATGGGCTGAGGGTATTGCTTGGTGTGAAGTGGTGGTGGTGGTGGCGTAGTAAAGATAGGTCTGTGAAATGATGGAGGTGATGTGGGAGTAAGGGTATGGTGGTGGATGGAATCTGTACTGTTGTGGGAGATATGGTGGTGGTTGTGGTAGCTGTGGTGGATGTGGTGGCTGTGTGGATGTGGTGGATGTGGTGGCTGTGGTGGATGTGGTGGCTGTGGTGGATGTGGTGGCTGTGGTGGTGAGAAAGGTCACCCAACGCTGAGGTGGAAGCTCCCTCTACAACCCTGTTAAGGTGGATGCTCCCCCTACAACCCTGCCTGCAGACCCCGGTGCATACGGGTCAGTATCAGTCTCTCCGGAGTCTCTTGGGTGTTCACCAACCACCCTTTCCCATGTTCTGTGGGAAAAACTTTGCTTCCCACAGTTCACGTTAGGGGCTCCTCATCCGACTCATCCTCCTCCTCCGCACCATGAACGAATCCTGATGAAATCCAGCTACTCGGCTACTTCTCCAGCTGGACGACACTGGAGAACAACATCAGACACAGTGCCTCTAGGTGGAATAGGCATACCGTCTCCAGCATCCCCACTATCATCATCATCTGAGTCATGAGTGGGTAGAGCAATCTGCTCCACATCAGAGTCACTATCATCGTGGCGCCACTTTCTCTTTGCTGGCACCACATAGTCATCCTGGGCAAGATGCCCAAACAACCTCCTGACAGGAGGTTTCACTTGCTTCCCCATGTACACTTTCATCCTCCCCAGGGTAGTATCATCCATCACCTCGAGGACTACCGCATCCTCCTTCTCCTTCAGCAGGGAGGGAAGCTTCTGATCTATGACCATCTGCATAAACCTCAGGTACATACAGAAGCTTTCCTTCCCTTTCCCCTCGATGTTCTACACCAGATAGGTGAAGATCATCTTGGAGAATAACATACGCGTTCTGCATCTGGTCAGATAGCTCATCAAAACCTCCCTTTCTGGAAGCTATGCACTTAAGCAGCACGTGTGCAAGATATTTAAACTGGGGACAGAGGTTACTCTTGTTGAGTACCCCAACATTGATGTCCCCAGAGTACTTGGCTCTAAGAAAGCATCCTCTGACTGTGAGGGGGTCTAATCGAGTCGGACCATCAGTGTCATCCCCCAACTGTAATACGATCCTCAGATCCTCCTCTGAGATAGTAATAGCCTCTCCAAAGATGGTACTCTTCTGATGCAATGAGGCTCAGACGATCTATCAACTGTAGCGCCTTCACAGAAGGCTTGCTGAATGGATCGATAAGGAGTACAAGGAGTAGATATGGCATGTGCAATCCTCGATCTCAGTAGAAATGTGATGATGCTAGAGAAATCGGCAGCGTTTCTGGATGTCAAGTCCAGATGAGCACATATATTGTGCTTCGTGCTCATAATGCATCGACTCGCCATCTGTTACACAAAGATAGTAAACATTAGTAGCATTGGCTAAGAAATTCATGAAACACTTAAACTTGAAGAAAATCTTTCTGTCATGCGATTGAGATTGTGCGACTGAGTTCAGTCGTGCGATTGAACAATGCGAATGGGGTTCGGTCGTGTGACTGATCCCATGCGTACCATTGAGTGTGCGACTGGGCTCATACGTATGTAACCTCATGCGGTTACACCAGTTGTGCGACTGAACTTCATACGCATGGTTCAGTCGTGCATTTAAGCAGTTCGCACCCTTCTGTCGTGCGACTGAAGTTCATCACTCTGTCCATTCGCATGATGTACTGACTGTTCAATTCAAATTCACTTTTTAACCATTTTTGATTTTTTAGACATCGTTATCTGGTTCATTTGACTCGCAATACATTCTTATACCACCTAACATCTTTACTTTCGTTTGATTGAGTCATTTAGTTAGGTTATTTTAATCACTTAAGTCTCGGTTCTTTTGCGAGTACGAATGTACTGATTTTTCATCAAATTTAAAGTTATAGGAGTGCTTCTTTACCTTAAATTACCTGTAGAGTCGATGTAGATGGTCAGTAATCAAGAAACGGGGGGTTTAGAGATCAAATGAAATTTTTGCGGAGTTGTGTTAAGTCGTGCGATTCAGGTTATTTTGAAGGTGGTGAGTCTCTGCGACTGACTCCCCCTCTATTTATACTAACCCTAGATTCAATCGTGCAACTGAGCTCATACGCACCTTTCAGTCGTGCAACTGGGACTCAGTCGTGCGATTGGTTCAGTCGTCCTTCTTCAGTCGTCTGACTGGATCTCAGTCGTGCGACTGACTCACTCATCCGCCCTTAAGCATCCGACTGGGCCATCGTTTGGGCCATTCGGTTGGATGGTCCATATTCAGGTCCATTCGTACGAATGGCTTCCATTCGTATGATTGGTCCATACGTATGGTCCATTCGTGCGAATAGGTCATACTTATTAAATTTTCTGCCAATTTGAGTATATAACTTTTAAAATCCCTTTAATTGCAGAAATTAACGTTATGAGCATTTGATCATCTCAGACATGATCGTTTTGACTTGAAAAGTTTTTGATCACCTTAGACGTGACTGTTTTAAACTTTTAAAAAAACTGTGTGGTCTTCTCAGACATGACCCTTTTAGTGAGTTTGATCCTTACTGATTTCCTGATGTAGTCCGAGAAACAAACAAACTAAAATGACTAACTAATTTAGAAAATTAAACTAAAGAATCAAAATAAGAATTGTTTTTGCTTTTGTGTTTGATAAGTCCTGAGATGGAAATCTACTGGATTTGGTTCCGGAATAGACAGCTTCAACTTAGATTGACCATACCTGGACCAATTCATTTTAGAATCATACAGGCAAGGCAAATCATTTTGGACTTGTTATCAAAATCTTTTTTGCTCAATTCATGGTGTTCATCCAGAGTCGATAGCAACTTAGGAAATCATACTGGAACTATTAGATTACCACATTGATTTGAACTTTCAAAAATTGCAGCCACAAGTTGTTAATATGTTTGTCCTCTTAAATCCATACGCAGACTTTTGACTCAGACTGGTGATAGATTTAGGTTTAATTATTTCAACTAACATTTGTGGATCCCACACTTATATGGTAATCACATTCCTCAGGAGCTTTTGAGCGGTCTACGGGTATTTTTACAAGGAGAGACTATTCTTAGAGCTTTCAAAGAGAAGCCAGTCCTCAGGTCAGTGCCATCGCACAGCAGAGAGGCGACAAACAACAATGAATTCCAGAATATCTAGGTTATGCTTATCCTTAGGGCAGTGCCATCGCACAACAAAGATGAACACAACCTATCTTCTTGTTAGAGCAGCTTAATTTTATTTTGCACCAAATGCACCAACAGCATACGTCATTTGCTTGATAGCATTTTTCTTTCATTTTTTCCGTGCTTTGCTCTATTTATGGTCATCCGCACACATTTGTGGCGTTTACATGCTCATTACCCCTTATTGGAATATTGTTGATTGTGTTAACCAGTGATAAGATGGAAGCCCACAGTCAGTTGAACAACTTACTTTAATCTTGAGATCACCAGCCAGGTCTAATCATATATTGTGTTGAATCTACCGACATATCAATTGTGGTCTAGCAACCTCTAGGTCTACTCTCATTGTGTTACCTTAGGAGTTACCAGTTTTTCTATCATCTTCCCTTCTATATTGCTTAGAGTACACAGACTTATACTTTGAATTTTTGCACCTTTTCTAATTAAAATTTTAAAGTCCCTCTTGACTTGTTCCTGTGTACTATCATATTCCAAAGAGTTTGAATCGGTATCACAGATACGATCTACCTTAAATCAGTTTTCCACTCCTTCTCCCTCGTTTTTTTAATGTTACTTGCTGACTTATTTCCCCCCTAAAATACTAAAATCATAAACTGGTTTAATTATTTTAGGATTTTAATAACCAGCAAAATAGCATGAGTTTAATTAAATAGACCAAAAAACAAATAAAATAAAAAAGAAAAATTAACTAAACTACATCGGACTACACATCATCATCATCAGGAATAACATCACTTTTCTTTTTAACATCGTTGACCTCTAGCAAATATTGAAAACGTGGTTTATCAAAGGCTTTAGTATAGAGGTCAGCGAGTTGAAAATCAGTATTAATTTTTACCACATCAATTAAGTTCTTTTCAAAACAGTCTCTTATGAAATGGTATTTAATACCGATATGTTTGGTCTTAGGATGTTGGACCGGATTTTTTTAGTACTGCAATTGCAGCAGAGTTATCAACACAAATAGGAGTAGGGGAGAACTTTAAACCGTAATCTCACATTTGCTGTTGAATCCAGATGATTATGAACAAAACTTGCAGCAGCAACATATTCGGCTTCACAGGTTGAGAATGCAACCGATGTCTGCTTCTTACACTGCCAAGTAAGTAGTCTTCTCCCAAAGAATTGACACCCTGCGGATGTAGACTTGTAGTTCATCTTCCAGCCTCCGTAATCTGAGTCACTATACACAGTGAGCTCAAAGTCATCATCATAAGGATACCACAACCCAAGTGTGGGTGTACCGTTCAAATAACGAAAAATCCTTTTGACCCCGATCAGATGGTTGACCTTAGGCTTAGCCTGATATCTAGAACATAAACATGTAGCATACATGATATCAGTCTTGAGGCAGTGAGATACATGTGGTATCCAATCATTCCTCGGTACATCGTGGCATCTACAAGATCTCCATTTTCATGAGGTGCTATGTCGTGATTCGTAGCAGTGGAGTCCCAGCAGCAGATGCATTCTCCATGTCAAAATGATTGAGAATGTCTCCTACATACTTGGTCTGTTGTAGAAAGATCCCATTTGGTGTTTGATCCACCTGTATCCCGAGAAAGAACTTCATCTCCCCCATAGCACTCATCTCAAACTCTTTCTTCATAACTGCTTCAAAGTCTTTGCATAACTCTTCGTTCTTTGAACCGAAGATTATGTCATCAACATAGATCTGTATGAGCAGTAGGTCGCCATCTTTTTCTTTAATGAACAGCGTGCAGTCAATGACTCCCGATGATAAGGATCTTCAAGATGAGTCGAGAGTTTCTCTAGCCGTGTTTCACAAGATGAGTCGAGAGTTTCTCATACGAAGCTCTTGGAGCTTGATGAAACCTGTATAAAGCCCTGTCGAGCTTGTAGACTCTATCCCGATGATAAGGATCTTCAAATCCCTCGGGTTGACTGACATAGACTGTTTTCTTGATTTCCCCATGAAGGAATGCACTCTTCACATCTAATTGATAGACTTTAATCTTCATGTACGATGCATAGGGAAGGAAGATACGAATGGCTTCCATCCTTGCCACGGGTGCAAACACCTCATTGTAGTCAATTCCCTCACTTGGTGAAAACCTTGAACCACCAATCGAGCGTTGTTCCTGATAATTACCCATTGGTCATCTTTCTTGCATTTTAAAACCCATTTGGTGCCAATGACCTTAGCACCTTTAGGTCTATCAACCAGAGTCCATACCCTAACTTCTTGAACTGAAGAAGTTCTTCTTGCATGGCACTCACCCACGCCTCATCATTTAGTGCATCACTGACGTATTTAGGCTCAAACTGTGAGACAAAACACCGATAAGCACCATCATGAATATATTCTTTTTCCATAACTGAGGCGTAATCAACTGAGTATACCTGATTTCGAGTTTGCACTCCTGATCTGACATCCCCAATGACAATGTTTAGGGGATGATAGGTGTTTAGTCGTGATCCTGGAGTAGTAGGAACTGCTACCTCAGAGCCAAGATTATGAACATTTGGTTCTGCAGCTGAGGTAGTTGGAGTTTGAGGCTCCGAAGTTGAAGGTACATCACTAGTAGATACTTGTGGACTTTCAGCAACTGGAACCTGTTCTTCCTGACTGTTCTGGTTATCTTCTTCAGCTTCATCTTCAGAGGAGGAGTTACTGTCATCGACTACTCCCCCTGACTGAATAGATGATTCTCCCTGTAAGCTAGATGTTGGTGTATTCAAGATAGCATACATCATCTGTGAAGCTAACTTGTCATCCGAGGGAGAGAGAGGGAAGTTGAAGGACTTGAAGAATCCATCACAGTCGAAAAAGTAGGCGGGTCCTTTTCCAGTAGGTGGTGTGGTATATCTCTGAACGTCAACATTACACCATACTTCTACTAGACCATCGAGTTGTTGTAAACTCGCTTGTTCGGTATGTTGTATCCTAGAAAGATTCCTTCATCTGCCTTCTCGCTGAATTTACCCTCTTGTGTCTTCTTCAGAAGTGTGCACGGCGCGCCAAATGGTTCGACATACTCTAGATTCGGTTTGCGTCTTTGTAGTAGCTCGTAACATGTCTTTCCGTGGCGCTTGACTATTAGGACTCGATTCAGTGTATAACATGCATTCGCCACTGCCTCATTCAAGAATTGGATAGGTACTTTTGAGTCTGCCAGCATAGTTCGTACTGTCTCTATCAAGCTTCTAATCTTTCTCTCAGCAACGCCATTCATCTGAGGCGAGTAGGCAGAAATGAATTGATGCACAATTCCCTTTTCCTTGTAGTATGCCTCCATCAACTAGTTCTTGAATTATGTTCTTTTGTCTAAGCGTACTTGTCTAACCTTCAGCTTGTAGAGAGATTCCAGTGTGGTTACCAACTCTTTGAATGATTCAAATGTTTCTAATTTGTATTTCAGAAACATTACCCAAGTGAACCTTGAGTAGTCATCAGTGACCACAAAGCAGTGCAAGTCGCCTGCAATGCTCTTTGTACTGACTGGACCAAACAGATCCATGTGAAGAAGCTCAAGAGGAAGTTCTATTGAATGAACTTTCTTTTCCGAATGAGACTTCTTTGTCTGTTTGCCTTTCTTGCAAGCTACACAAAAGTCAGGAAGCTGGAAGTTCTTGACTTTAACTCCTCTCACCAGATCCTTCTGAATCAAGTGATTCATCTTCCTTGGACTAATGTGTCCCATTCTCCTATGCCAGGAGATGGAATCCTTTTCAGTAGCTTTAGATAGGAAACACTGAACCTCATGATCCGTTGTAGAAGCTGTTGATAGATCCAAGACATAAAGATCTTTATATCTTGAAGCAGTCATCAAAACTTGGTCCTCTAGGATCACGTAGTCTTTCTTTAGTACGTAACACTTCTTGTTGTCGAAGATGACTTTAAATCCCTTATCACTATTTTTGGACAAAAAGTAAGTTATTTTGTAGTTGTTGAACGTAGTTCACTTTATCAAACTTAACTTTCTGATTCCCCACTTCTCCCTAGGCTGTGATATAGCCACCCTTGTTTCCAGCAAACGAAACATACCCTCCTTTTATTTGCTTGAAGTTTGATAATAGAGCCCTGTTTCCTGTCATGTGGCTGGATGCTCCGCTGTCTACTATCCACGTGTTAGTTTTAGCACTGTATCAAACACCCTGCACATACAAAGTAAAGGATTAGTTTGGGTTAGGAACCCAAGCCTTTACTGGCTTGGGTTTCCAGAGGCATCACATCCTAAATTCTACCCATTGACCCTTAGAGGATGAGGGTAGCTCAGGTTCCTTCTTGTCATTATTATCAGACATAGAGGATGTCTTCTCTATCTCCTTCATATTGATTTGGCAATGCCTGTTTGTGATAGACAGTCGACTGACTTACAGGTTGAATTTTAGGTTCACTGGTTCTTCTAGGTGGAGTCAGAGAAATCCTCTTAGAAGACCTAGGCTTTGAAACCTAAAGTTCAATCTTCTTCCTAGCTGTCTGATAGAAGTGACAATAGGAAGCAATGTGTCCATATTCACCACAGTTGTAGCACGACCTGCTATCAACTTTATGATTAAACTTTCTTTGTGGAGAAGTGTGTGACACTCTAGTAACATAACTCACTCTAGGTTTTGACTCTGGTTCTTTGGTTGTTTTCTCTAGTTTAACATAGTTAACTGTTTTCACCTGTTTAACATCCTTTTCTTTTTGGTTAATAGGTTTTTGACTTGAAGTATGTGAAAGATTAACCTTAGAAGTCCTTTTAGGTTCTGATTTGACTCTGTTTGATCTTGACTTTAAGTTAACCTTTTCAAATTCCTTTTCCAGATTAACACAAGACAATTTATCTTTTGCCTTTGAAGTGGCCTCCTTTTGTTTGTTTCTAGAGTCAATAGATGAACATAAGGAATCTGGATCACTAACAAGAGGAGTAGACACCGCATGATCCTTGATGGGATTGCTATTTATTTGTCTAGTCATAGTGTTCATCAAAGTCTCAGTGATGGTGGAACCACTTTATAACCCAATCCCTCCCTGTTGTTCCTTTCTCTCACTAAGTGTTGGACTTTGTGTGAAGAACTAGTCCAACTATGCAGTTTCTGTTTAATGAATTTACTTCTACTTCTAGAACTACCTTTTGCTTCTTAGTGTGTTCTAGGGAGTTTAGATAATACCTAATATCATTAGCTTGGTTAAACGCAACTACTTCGGTTTCCCTAAGATGTTTAGTCAAAAGGTCTATCTTTTCTTTATAACTATGCTCATTTTGTTTTAATACCCTATTAGCCTCAGTGCACAGTTGCAAATCTTTTACTAAGTTATCATTATGATCTAATAACCTAGCAAAATTTTCATCTATGTTATTCCTAAAAGTATCACAATCAGAACAAGCATGATTATCAAACATTTGGTCAGTAGTACTGACATGAGTTGATTCAGAAGAGTTAGCCATCAACACAGCATCAGATGTCTCTGGTTCTGGTGATTCTGTCTTTTCTGTCTCTGACGTGGTAGTCTCCTCTTTAGGCTTGTAACTGACCTCGGTTGTAGTTGCTTCTTCAATATGTGACATCGCTATCTCAACTACTAGATCTCCTTCCCTAGCGGAATCACTGTCAATATCTTCTACACTTGCAATGTTTAATTCCCCTGGTGAGACAAACCTGAAGCTCCAATCTTGTCCTTCATCATCATGAGCAGTCAAGGCTTTTAGATCCTTGCTTGATGAAGTAGAACTTGTAGCTTGCTTGTCTTGACGAGTGAAGGACGAGAATGGGTTCCCGTTACCCGTCTTCTTAGGCTTGACACATTCTCTTTTGAAGTGCCCCTTCTCTCCACAGTTGAAGCAGGTCACTTTGCTCTTGTCAAAGCCAAATGTGGTATCCTTAGTAGCTACCAAGTTCTGTCCGGTTTGTTTTACAAACTTCTTTGCCCTCCGGACAACACTAGCTAAGGCCCACATTATGTCCATTCTCTCAAGCTCCATTTTGTCCACCTGCTCATAGTCCTCGTCTGCCAGATGGCAGTTTCCAATCTTCCCAGCAACAAGTTCATCATAAGAATGGACCATTGCAGCCAAAAGATCCATGTGTTCTCGAGCTACTTCCACAGTCACCTTTCCGAGATTCTCGGTCTTCAGTTTAATAGCACTTGTTTCGGATCCAATATAGTGGGTACAAGAGAGTCCCGACGTGTCTGATCCAGAAGGAGACGCATGTGAAGGACCCGATGAGCTAGACACAAATGCAGTCTGGAGAGGTGCTCCAGATTTCTTAGCTTGAGGTATGGCGTTGTACAAAGCTGGATTTTGATTGTACGAAGACTTCTGAGCTCTGTACTTCATCCTAAGTGACTCTTCTCGCAACTTAAGAATGAAGTCATTAATATCTAGTTTTGCCAGCATTCCATTCTGTCTAAGGTTAGACACGAATGAGGCCCACTTTTCAGGCAATCTGTCTGCAAAGTTAGTAACTTTCTCTTCCATGGTAGTTGCCACCCCATGTGTATGCAGTTCACTCATCAGATGGTAAAATCTATCTATCACGTCGTCTAAACTCTCGTTTCCCATCGATGAAAAGTTATCGAATTCCTTCTTTAACTCCTTAGCTTTGATTGCCTTCATGGAAGCATTCCCGTCATACCTCTTTTCTAGCTCATCCCAAAGTTTCTTGGACTGCTTATTCTCTGAGTACTGGTGGAATATGTCTTTAGGATAGACTGTGTAATCAATGCATAAACTCTTTTCTCTGCATTGTATTTAACTTTCTGCATATCCGTCATCCCTCCTAACATTAGCTTAACTCCATCAGCTCCCACCGGTGTACTATATCCAATCTCGATGGCTTCCCACAGATTCGGATCCACTCCATTGAGGTAGATCTAAAAACGTTGTTTCGAGTGGGGAAACTCATCTAAAGTCAAGAGCTTTGGTGGTTTATTATGATTACCCACCTCACTCTCAAGCAACAGCAGGTTCTGTATCCTAGAGTCCTTTCCAGCAGTAAAGGCTGACATTTGATCTTCCATGGTGAATAACTTTAAGTCTAATAAAACAAACTGTCACTGGTGCGACTGAAGGATGCGAATGGTCTAGTCGTGCGTATGACTTCTGCGACTGGTTCAATCGTGCGGCTGAACTAAGCGATTAGCTCAGTCGTGCGAATGAATCTAATGCGTATGAGCAATGCGAACGAACGGTTCAGTCGTACGAAAGGAGATACGACTAGGTCCAATCGTGCGTCTGGACTTTGCGAATGAAGTCCAGTCGTGCGAATGGCACACTCGTGCGACTGAGGCTGCTGTTTTGCGAAAATTTCTAGGTTAAACGTGTTTTAACCGTAAAAATTTGAACTTTCGCAAGGTCTAATCGCCTAAGTCCGTAGAAACCAAACTTTGATGAGCAGGGAACGTCCAAGATCACTTTTGACACAAAAGATTGCGTTTTTAGTGCAAAAACACAAACTTTTTATCAATCTTGATTGAATCACACGTAATCAAGAGCCAATGCTCTGATACCACTTGTTAGGACCTGGTATTTGAACGAAATACCTAGTGATTAGCATGTAGACCAGAACAAATAGTGTGGAATCCTATTTGATTGGCGATCCAATCAGTGAGAACATACGAAGAATCAATAAAGAATTGAAACTAACGTTAAAAATCGATTGGGAATTGATCTAATGTGTTCTATGAACTTGGAGAACGAATTGGGAGGCTTCTGGACGGCTAGGTACGTCTGGAATCGTAATTAATCAAAGCTCTCTTTTTTTCACGAATTGGGTTGTATTTATAGGTTAGTATTATTCATTCGTGCGACTGAACCATTAGTATGGTTCAGTCGTGCGATTGAACCATGCGGTTGATTCATTCGCACGACTGAGTGTTCAGTCGTGCGACTGAGCCAATCTTATGTTACAATCATATGACTGATCCAGTCTCCTGGTTCAGTCATGCGACTGAGTCATTCGTATGAAGTTATTCATGAGTATGGTTCATTCGCATGGGCCACTCACATGAGACTTCATTCTGTTAAGTTTGAATGTATTAATTAATTAATATAACATTATGTGTAACAATTCAAACAAACACAAACCTGTTTAACCAATTCAACGTCGACTTAGTAATCAAATATTAAACATTATAAATATCGAACAAACAATATCATTTCATTAATCATTCCAAGCATTACCTCAGAATCAGACAAACAAGATCTATTACATTCATATCATGATCTAGGGACATACATGTATCAACAAAATACTTGTCACAAAAATCAATCATAGAATGTTCCTCCTCTCATTGTAATCCCTTGAGCTTTTTATTTTTCTTCAAAGTAACAAAATACTCTTTATTTTCTTGATCACATCTCGTGTTAAGAAAATTACCTGATCTATCTAATCCTCTTCTTAATAATTCTACAAACATGTTGCCACGTTCTGAATCAGAAGGATCGATCAGAGGTAATCTATTCAACTCTTTCAGATCTTGCACTGGAAGTTTTACCATACTAGAGTAAAAGTGATATACATCAAACACATCATTTACTCTCTTTATCAATAATGCATCGAATACTTCATCATACTTCCATGCGATAATATTTACTTGGTTGGTAAAATCTGGAGCAATCATAGCATACGACAGTTCAGCAACTGATTGTCCTTTTTGCAATACATTTCTTACCAAGTCTCTAGTTGTTCTTGAATTATCAAGAATGGACCTTTGTTCAGTAGAGGCTTTGTAAGTTTGTCTTTCTGGATCAGCAAACATTTCAATTAACTCTTTTTTGTGAACATGAACATCATCAATTCTTGACATTTGTTTGATCTCCTGAGGCTTTAACATTCTTGTTCTCTTTGTTATTTTAAGATACTGAGTATATCTATATCAAGTACTATCATTTTCTTCATTTGCTTCTCAGTCTCTTGAAAAATTCTGACAAGGTTCCTCAGTGATACAGATTGTAATCTTTTTAGTTTCCTCCAAGGGTAGTTTCTAAATTGCAACCATGATCTTAGAGCTGGAATACTCATATCATCTGGATAAGGATGATGCAACTCAGAACTAGATAGTTCTTCTACATTTATCACTTCTTTTGCTCTTGTCCATTCACCATGCTCAACAACAATCTCATTTGGATCTACTGATGCAACTAACTCTGCATAAATACATTTCTCATATTCATCGTTAATCTGAGAAACAGTCAGTCCGTCCAAATATACTCGATTGTATTTCATCTTCACAAGATAATTGTATCTTTCTTCAAAGTCTTGTGGTACTTCATCTTGTTCTTGAGTATGTTCTTGTGAAGAGAAATGTGATACAAATTGAGCTTCATCAGTATCTTCATTATCAAGAACTTCATCATACCAATCATCATTGTATATTTCCTCAATATCTTCTAAAGCCTCAATCTGTTCTTGAACATTTTGTTCTTCAACAGATTCTTCAGTTCTTTGAAGCTTAGAAGAGGATTCAGTTTGAATTGTATCTTCTAATTCATTCACTTTTCTTTTGCCTTTTATTTGCTCAAGATTTTCATGAACATTTATCTCGGTACTTATCACATGTACTGGTGAGATAGGCTTCTGGGCTTCTTTTTCTTTTAGCAAGTCAGCTTTGAGATTTTCATTTTCTTCAGTTAATTTCTTGAACTTCTCCTTAAGAATACCATAATCTTTGATCATAACCTCAAAGTTCTTGATTACATCTTCTTTATCTTTAGCAAACCATACAATCTTTTCATCTTTTAAGGCATTTTCTTCAGACAACTTTAAATTTTCATCCTTAAGCTTTTGAATTTCTTTTTCAAGAGATATGTTTATATCTTTCATCCTTTCATTCTCCAATTTTAACTCTTCAATCTCTTTCTCTTTACTCAAATTTTCTTCTTTCAATCTGTCAATCTCATCAATGTCCACTATCTCCTCTGTTTGTATAGACACATTGTGTGACATACTAACAGGAATTTCTTCTACTCCTTCATTTGCATCAAATTCAAATATTGGATTGAATAAAATATCATTCATAAAATTAGAATCAAAGGTTTGATTTTGTGAATCCATTTCTTGTACAGCTTCCTCATGAATAACATCAACATTTCCTTCATACATAGTTTGTGGTTCATCTCCAGTATCTCTTCATTTCTTTCCTCAGATTCTTCTTGATGTGCTTTAGTGGCACCATCATTTACATCATCAGCATCATTGTCATCACTTTCTTCACTTGATGAGCTTTCAGAAACATCATCCTTACTTTCTTCATCAACTTCTACATCCTTATTTAGATCATTTGGATCTATTGGTTCTTCTTCAGTTAGATGAAAGTCTGGCTAATTAATATCTACTTCATCCATTGATACATTCCTGATATACTCAAATACTGGAATGTTTTGAGCACCAGTGATCATTGATAGTCTTTTATATACAGATTCAGACATATGCTCTAACTGTATCTTTTCACCAGTAACTCTTCAGCATACAAATCTGGATTTGCTTCATTAATGAGAAATTGGATGAATCTTGGGTACATCAAGTATTTATGCCTCACTCCTCTTTCAAGATTGAAAATGAAACCATTCGTTATCCACTTAGACATATTGAATCTTCTGTTTGTAGATAATGCAATAATAGGAGATGCAATGTCTACAGCGAATGAATCCCAACCAGCACTTCGTTTAGACATGCAATGTTGAAAATATAGCATAAAAGCTTCCAATGCTTATACACTCTAGCTCTAAAAATTTGCTTTTTTGGGAAAATGATCTGGATGACCCATTTGTAGAAAAACCTCTCTACATTCATTTAATGTATATTTTGATATGTCTTTAGGATCATTGTCACCAAATCTTAGAGCTATTCTTATTGCTTCTTTAGATACTTCAAGCATTCTTTCCGTTGTAATAAAAGCTCTTAGAACTTTGTTTCCTTCATCATCTCTTTCAATTTGTGCAGTTCTCCAGATTTCTTAATCATTCTTCCATTGATCATTGGTCTTGCAAACATAGCATACACATACTTTGTTCTAAGCAGAAATCTGATAATTTCTTCATAACCAATGGCTTCTCTATTTTCATCATTTAAGAAAGCAGCCATATTATACTTTGGCTCAAATTTTAATTCTGTCATCTACAAAACACAAAGAAAGTATTATGAGAACATTGAATATTGATTAATGAAATTTATTTCTACATATGACTTTTGGTTTTGACTTTTGAATTTGACCTTTGTATTTTTACTTTTGAATTGAGATTTCAAGTTGTAAAACATTAATCTTTATTCATTTTGAATTCATTATCTAATATTTCAATTTTGATTTACTTCTTTATTAAAAATTAATTTTTTTTATTTTATTCAAACTTTAGTCTGTTTGTTCATCTTCTTCTTCTTCTATTGAAGAACCGACTTAGTTAATCATCATCAAATCATTTTCACTTTTAGATTAAAATAATACATCAACAAATTCGCAAACATGTTCTTATCAATAATCCAGTGTCAATTTTAGATATGATTCACATTTGATTAGTTCGAACGCCCAATAGCATTCAAACGCCTATATCAATGCACTGATTTAACCGAAAAATTTGAGATTTAAATCACAAACTTACGTTTATATATCCAAATACTATCTATAATCAATAGGATTTGATATGATTTCTAATGAAATGAGGATATGATGATAATCGACAGTCGCAAGTTCAGGGGTTTTTGTCTGAGAAATTTTAAGTGTAAATGAGAAATACGCATAAGTGTTCAATATATATATGTGAAATTTTAGGCGTATGAGCCCTGATTGGGCGTATGATCCCTGTTTGGGCGTATGAAATCCTAAAATCACTTATTTTTTAGACGCATAAGCACTGTTTGTGCGTTTTAACTTAGACGCATAAGCATTGTTTGTGCGTTTTAACTTAGACGCATGGGAACTGTTCAGACGCATAAGCACTGTTTAGGCGCTTTTGCACTGTTCAGTCGCATGGACTTTTTGAAACGTCTAACACTTGAAATTTTGGAACTTACTATGTAGACGCATGAGACATGTCAAACGTCTAACACATAATCAAACTCATTCACTATTTAGATGCATGGGATTATCACAAATGCCCACACTTGTAATTTTCATAGATGCATAACAACTGTTTAGACGCATGGGAATGAATCAAACGTCCAAACACTTGAATAATTCCTGAATATTTCATCATGCTCCTATTGAGGCGCATGTGCACTGTTTAGGTGCATGAGTTGACTTTCATGATTTAAACACTTGTGAATTCCAATTTCTTCACTTGCACACTTTTTACCAAACTAATTACATTTTCAAACAAATTAAATTTTCACTGTACACCAATACTTTGAACATAAAGCATCATCCTTTCAATTCAACATTTTAAATTTTGATTTTGATTATGATTATTTTCTGAGAACAACTATTTCATTTAATACTCCCCCTAACTTTAAGTTTGAAAAACTTATAAGTTTCTTAGGAAAGAGAATAAGATCACACAACACATTATGACATTACCTTCACACACAAAAACATGCATAAAAGTAAAATGAAAATAGAATCAAAATCTAATATAAACACAGAATTAATGTCTGCAGAGAGATCATATTATTGAGGATTAGCAAAATAAAATAAAATAAATGTGGATAATCATACACAATGAATAAATCCTGATCAAGTGTGTTCCAGGTCAGTGATATCACAGCAAAGGAGACAAAAGATCTAAGGACAGACAATAAGTGTTTTTGACAAATTTATCAACTCACTTACTTTTCCAATTCTTGGATTGATTAGGGTAGATTTAGGTATGACATGATGTAAAACATACAGAGACTAAGAGAGCTCAACCATCATCATGGTATGCAAGAGAGAACACATACTCAACTTATTACCTGAAACATGTATAACAACAGAGTTCATGTTACTTAATTTAATAGAGGATGATCATGGATAACCAGTTGATCAGCTCTGACAATTCATTTGAATAGTTTGTGCACATTGGCATCTTTTTTCATCCAAAAGAGAATCCAGGTCTGTAATCACTTACAACAGAGGATATCTCAACATTTCAGGTCTATGATCACTCATAACAGAGAAGTGAAATGATGCTTGTAACAAATCTCATGATTTCACATAGTATCAACAGGTGTGAGAGGTATAACTTAACAAACATTCAATCTAATAAGCTAAAACAACTCAAAAGTACTCACATGAATACACATAAGCATGTATGGTTAGTTTGATCACAAGAATTTACTTTTTCAGCATAATAGTCAGATATTGTCTACACAACATATCTCATCATGTCTAGACTTTATTAATGAGTGAAGTATGCAACTGATCTCACTAATGTACTATCATTTCTCACATTTTGCAAAACATAATCCTTTTGTAGTTTTGAAATATATTTTTCTATTTGACTTTTCTATGGAAAACAAGAACCACACACACATAAAATATAAACAGGCAATTAACAATGAGAGTATCACTTATTATGATCTTTTTATTTTGGAGTTCACATATGATTTATAAGACCAATTGATTGTACTAAAAACTCAAACCGTCCTCGTAGGAAGGCTTTAGTAAATAGATCTGCCAACTGTTTTTCTGTTGCAATTTGAATCAATATAATTAATCTTTTTTCAGAGTTATCTCTAAGAAAATGATATCGAATTTTGATATGTTTTGTTTTTGAGTGTTGAACAAGATTAGTTGTTATGAACATAGCAGCTGTGTTATCAATGTAAATTGGTGTTTTAAGAAAATTGAACCCATAGTCAAGTAATTGATTTTGCGATGAAAGGATTGAGAACATCCTACTGATGCAACAATGTACTCAGCTTCTGCAGTTGAAAGAGAGACATTTATTTGTTTCTTACATTGCCATGAGACTAATCGAGGACCGAGAATTGACATCCACCTGAAGTAGATTTTCTATCTTGACAACAACCACCATAATCACTATCTGTATATCCATGTAATTCAAAGTTACCCTCGTAAGGATACCAAAGCCCTAAGGCTGGTTTACCTTTGAGATACCTGAATATTCTTTTGACAACAACTAAATGTGATTCTTTCGGGTCTGATTGATACCTGACACAAACACAAACAACATACATAATGTATGGTCTAGATGTTGTAAGATACATCAAAGAACCAATCATTGATTTGTATAACATTTGATCAATAGATTTTCCTTTTGGATCAGGTTCAATCTTGTTGTTAACATCTGCTGGAGTTCGTATGGACTGACAGTCTTGCAACTTAAATTTCTTCAAGAGTTTGTCAACAAACTTCTCTTGATTGATGAAAATTTCATCGTCAGTTTGCTTGACTTGAAGTCCAAGAAAGAAATTAATCTCTCCCATAGAACTCATTTGTAATCGAGATTTCATGATTTCTTCAAATTCATTGCACAACTTTGAACTTGTAGAACCAAAGATGATATCATCAACATACACTTGTACACGTAAGAGATCCTCATTATCCTTCTTTATGAATAAAGTTGGATCAATTTTCCCTCTTGTGTATCCATGTTGGATTAAGTGTTGTGATAACATCTCATACCAAATTCTAGGGGCTTGATGAAGTCCATATAAAGCTTTACTCAGCTTATACACTCGATGTGGAAATTCTGCATCCTCAAAGCCTAGAGGTTGCTTCACAAACACATCGTCAGTGATAGGACCATATAAAAATGCCCCGTTTACATCCATTTGATACACCTTAAATTTTATGAATGAAGCATAAGCCAGGAAAACTCGAATGGATTCAAGTCTTGCAACTAGTGCAAACACCTCATCATAATCTATTCCTTCTTCCGATGTGTATCCTTGTGCAACAACTCTTGCTTTGTTCCTTATTCCTATACCACGATCATCAGTCTTATTTCTAAACAACCATTTTGTGCCTATAGCATTTTCTACTTCAGGTAAATCCACTAAATTCCACACTTCTTGTTTGCGAAATTGAAGTAATTCTTCTTGCATAGCTTCTATCCAACCATTGTCTTTTAATGCTTTGGTAACATTTTTAGGAACAATTTGAGACAAAAAACAAGAGTATAAGCACAAGTTTGCTTGTTCTGATTTACTCCTTGTTGTTCTCTCATTCAATGGACCAATAATCTGAGAAATTGGATGATTCTTGTGAATACATGATGTTGGAATCTCATCATATTGAATATTAACATCCAGATTTGTTTGGTTTAAGTTGGAGAGCTTATGTAACAAGTTAGAAGAATGTGGATTAAAATTTGAAACTTGAGTTGGTGAGTTAATAAAGTAATCAAAGTTACCAATATCAACTACATCACCAGAGATAGATGATGTTCCAGACTCAGGTTGCACGAAATTATTACCATCATTAGGAAAAAGGTTGTTATCTTTCCTGATCAATGAGACTGAATGATTTGAAACTGTATTTTCATGGTTTTGTATTATTGATCCTTGACAAATGATAAAAATGGGTAGTCTGAGCTTGAATCATCTGGGTCATCAGAATCTGAGTCCTCACTGAAATATCCAAGATCTCCTCTAGAGTTCTTTTTACCCATAGAATCAAAACAATTTGATTGATTAAACAAGTTAGATTGAAAAAAGTTTGATGATGAATCTAAATCAAATAACCATGCAGGACCATTTGCAACAGATGGAATAGAATTTTCCAGAAATTTAACGTTGAATGTTTCAAGAATTATATTTGTCCTAGAGTTGTACACTCGATAGGCTTTTGAAATAGATGAATATCCAACGAAAAATCCATTATCAGATTTTGCATCAAATTTTCCTAACTGGTCATTTGAATTAAGAATAATAACAGGACAACCAAATGATTTTAGAAAATTTATGTTCGGTTTCCTGCCAAACATTAACTCATAAGAAGTTTTCATTTTATCTTTCACAACTAAGCATCTGTTCTGAACAAAACACGCAGTTGATATAGCTTCGTCCCAAAATGTTATAGGCATCTTTGCATCAGCTAACATAGAACGAGCAGCTTCAATCAATGTTCTATTTTTCCTTTCAGCAACTCTATTTTGTTGAGGAATTCTGGGAGCACTGAACTAATGAGCTATCCCTTTCTGAGCACAAAACATTTCAATGTTAGCATTTTTGAATTCTGTTCCATTATCACTTCTTATTATTTTAACTTTATTTTCTAATTGATTTTCAACTTTAATGATAAATTCTTCTAGTAATTCAGCCATTTCAGATTTAGCATACAAAAAGAAAACCCATGAAAATCTTGTATAGTCATCAATGATAACTAAACAATATGATTTTGGTCAAATACACTTGAAGTTTGTTGGTCCAAAAAGGTCCATATGTAACATCTGAAGATGTTTGGAAGTTGAGTTTATAAGTTTGGTCTTATAAGACGCTCTGTGTTGCTTTCCCTTCAAACATGTTGAGCAGTGATCATTGTTGCAAACTTCTTAGATGGAAGTCCAATGACATGATTCCCTGCTACAAGCTTGTTCATATTCTTGAAATTTGAATGTCCGAGACGTCTATGCTAAAGATGGCTTTCATCATTTCATGCTTTAGCAATTAGGCAAGTTGTTTCGGTTGAAGGATCAACTTGAGAGATATCTAGTTTGTATACATCTCTATCCCTTTCAGCTGTAACAATTACCCACTCTTTGCTTATTTGAAAACCTGGCTTCAAAACATAACAGAATGAATCATCAAAAAGAACAGAATATGATTTGTCACATATTTGAGATACGCTTAAAAGATTAAAGTTCAACTATGAACAGAAGTTGACTTTATCAAAGCTTACTATCCCATTTGATACTATTCCTTCTCCGTTATTTTTCCTCCAGCATCACCACCAAAGGCGACATGTGTTCCATCTTTTAACTTAAAATCTTGTAACAAGGCAAGATTGCCTGTCATATGCCGGCTACTCCACTATCCACAAACCATGTATTGAGTGGTCTTTTTGGGTGTACGTGCACAACAAGAAAATTAAGCTGATATATCCACCCAAGCCGAGATGGTCTTGGTTTTCCAAATTTATCAACAATGGTAATTGTTTGTAATGAAGATTGTTCAAATCAGGTTTATTCTTGATGAATTTACCAATCTTGTTTTGGAAATTGTTTGAGTTATTTTTGAAAGCATTCATACCTTTTGATTTATCAATTTTTGACACGAATTGATGACTAGCATTTTTATTAGTCATTTTTACTGATCTTGGTATGAATTGTTCTTGCACATTTTTAGATCTCACATAAATTTTATTTGGAAAGATCTCAACCTAAAAAAGGTTGATTAGTTAATCTTTGAAATTTATGAGTTTGATTTCTCATAAATTGGGATTAACATAACCTTTGCTCAAGTTTGAGTTTGCAAATTCTCTTTTAGGTGATCTCATTCTAAAGTAACAATTTGAAGTATTATGAGTCTTCTCATCATAATAAGTACAGTATTTATTAAAATAACAATCTGCTGTAGAATGATTTCACATGTCACATATGTGAAAGTACTTGTTGAAATAGCACTCAACAGTATTGTGATTTGTCATATCACATATTTCACAGTACTTTTGTGGAGTTAAAAACAGCTTTTTGTTCACTTTTGACATTGACACAATGTTTGATTTTGGTGTCAAATATTTATTCTGTTGTCTTCCATTTTTCACAAGTTTGTGTCAGATTATTATGCATTTGTTTAACATGAACTTCCTTCTTGAATGTATTAGGAACAAATATTTTTGCTACAGCGGAAGTCTTTGAATCTGAACTATTTTTCAGATCAGAGTTTGATTTGTTCATAATATTTGCTTTATTATTTGGAAGAGAATTCATATTTAACATACCTGCTGACACAAATTTTATCGGTTTAAGTTTTGATCTTAGATTTGTTGCTTTAATCAAATTTTCTGAACTTTTGTTTTGTTCAGATGTTTCTTTTGCTGATTTCTTTCTTCTTCTTTGATTCTTTGATTTAGAAGAACATGGTTTATTTTCAGATTGAACATCATCAGAAGAAGATTCCTTTTCTGATTGACTTTGTTTCAGATTGATGGTGTTTGAATCTTCTGATGTTCCTATCTGTTGTTTATCCTTGTTTTGAACTTTCACTTCTTCTATTACATCGTGAATTTGATCAGAAATATTTTGTTTTGGTTGTTTTGGTTCATATGATTTTATCTTGATTGGATGACCATTTTTGATTTTTTCTTGATCTTTTTCCACAAACACTTGAACATTTTCTTTTATTCTTCTGCATTCTTGTTTTTGATCTGGAAGGCTTTAAGTTTAGCTTTATTTTCAGGAGAATGATCATGAGTATTGAAGTTCTTTGGTAGTGTGTTTGTAATAGATTCAGGCATAGGTTCATGAGTGAACCTAACCCTGTTTTTTGTTTATCTTTTCTTTCACTAATCAGTTTTTCTACTAAATTTTTTTTACTTTTTACTTTTGCCAGATCCATTTGAGTAGCAACATATGCTATTTTCTCCTATTCAAGATTCTTGGTCATCTCTTCTAATTGTTTAGAAACAATTTCTAAATCATTTATTGTTTTGTTCCATGAAGTTTGGAGGGAGATAATCTTTTGATCTGCAATTTTATGATTAGATTAAGTTGGTTATGCATAGATTCTTCTTGTTTTAGCTTTTCACAGATTTTGAATGAATAGTTTGTGTAGGGTTCAACATGTTCATAGCATGATTTGGTGTAATGTTTTTCTCTCACTTCTAATGGGATTTCAGGAAATTTTGGAACTATGGTTTCAGTTTTTGAAGTTGAAGAGTCAACCTTTGGTTGATCAGACTGTGCCATTAGAGCTACTTCCTTTGTATCCTCCTTAGGATCACACTTGTCACTCCAATCATAGTCATCTTCTTTTTCATCACTTTCCACTTTTGGGTCATAGTTTTCTAACCAATCTTCTCCCTGAATTTCTGCAATAAGAGATAAACTTGATGTTAATTCATTTGTAAACTGATCTGCATATGCACCCCAATCATAGCCATCTTTTTTGCTGACTACTAGAGCTTTCTTTGTTTCATGAGATGATTTGGTTTCATCTTTAAGCTCTGGCATAGGAAGACTTTGATAAGGCTTTTGAAAAGTCTTTTGAGCTTGTTGAAACCTTTGATTGCTTGAGCTTGATTGAGCACTTCCTCCATTATTACTTGGAGCTTTGCATTCTCTTGAGAAGTGTCCATAACTGTTGTAGTTAAAAATTTGGCTTTTCACTGTCAAATCCAACAGTCTTGTTTGCACTTGGCATGTATTTCTTGTTGACATAAGAATGTTTTTGAGTCCTGTAGGCAATCATCACCATCTGCCAGTTCTGGTCCATCTCTTTAACATCTTCAGGATCCATCTCAAATAAATCCTGCAAAACAAAATCTAGTTGAGTTAAATGGCTACCTTGATATGCTTGAAAACTGCCCCTAAACGCAGTGCATATAGTTTTGGACTCTTCATCCTCTAATAGGATATTAATCACATCTTTAACTTTGCTAGATTTAGTAGAGTTAGATGATGAAGAAGTCTTTGTTTGAATATTTGATGATTGGGACTGTGGTTTAGGATGAGATTGAGAATGAGACTGAGTTGTATAAGCAGGTGCACTGGTGAATGATGAGTCAGTGAAAACTCCTGCTCCAACAAATAGATCTCCCTCTTCTTTGTAATTTTTCTCATTCTTTGCCATGAATGCATTCTCTATAGTGGTTGCAGAGAATCAACAAACTGATATTGAGACATTGATGCTGCTCTATCATTGTTCCTTGAGCTTTCATCAATCTCCACTGATTCTATTTTTGCAATAAGAAGATCTAGATCCATTGGAAACTTCTCAGTATGCTTTAGTAGGGTTACAGTTTGTTTCCATGATGATGGTAAAGCATGTGATTCTGAGATTTAAATGTGCAAGATCAGGTTTGATACCAACTGTTGACATCTCAGTTATAAGTTGAACAAATTTGTTCATCATCTGCTTATTGTCTCTCCGACAATGTTAAACAATTCTAATTGTCTTTCAGCTTTTGTTTCTTTAGATTTTGAATCTCCTTACCCCTTCACAATGATGTTCAATGCTTTATATAGTGTATATCCGTTTGATATGCTCAAGCCTTGTAAGAACTTCCAAAGGTAGTCCTTTACACATCAATGAATAGGCTTTAATATCATTCTTAACTCTTTTTTAGATCATCTCTTTGAAGATCATCTCTTGATAAGGTTCTGGAGAATCTTTAGTGTACACAAACCCTCTGTCAGGCCCATCAGTTTATTTAGAATGTATGGTCCTTTTTCTATAGATTTCAAAAGATCAGTGTCAATGGAATTAAATGTTGTTTTAGCCTAGAGACCAATTTTGAAATCAACTCTATTTTAAAAGTTTTGAACTCTTTTTAAGAATTTTCTGATTTCACCATTTTATATTTTTGATGTTTTAGATTTGAATTTAAGAAATAAATGCAAATGTTTTTGAAAATTTTCTAAGTATCAAGATGATACGTCTAACAGTGGTTATACTCCTCAACAGTTTGATGCGCTGACTTAGAAAACGTCTAAGGGAATGCCTTAGAAAATTTTCCAAAAATGCCCAAGTTTAATGCGTCTGAAAAGCTTTCAAGCGCCTAAACAGTTTCAAAAAACGCCTGGAATAGTTGTCAACGCCTAAACAGTTATCAAGCAAGCTCTAAAAGTTTCAAGCCATAAACCTCTTACTTCTCAACAAAGGTTGATACGGTCGAGATTCTCTCTTCAACAGTATTCAAACGACCGACTCAAAACGTCTACACCAGTGTTAATGCGCCTAACACTTAAACATTTTCCGGCAATCTCAACTCATTCAACACTTCTCATTTTGCATATAAATATTAACAAACCAACTTCTGAATTCCTTTTCAAATGTTGATGAATTGACAGGATCAGTGATCACAAGTTTGATGTTCAATATGAAAGCAGCGGAATACACAACGAATTAGACAAATTGTAGCAAGCAACAATATTGTAAGCGTTAAGATCGCATACGGTTATAGGAGAGAATATGAATTTCTGATTTCTAGGAATGTTTATAGATGGAGAATATTTCTAATCAAATCAATCAATCATTCCATTCAATTGCTCATATCGCTCAGTGATTACAATGGTTGTCACTCCTTATATAGAGTGCAACAGTCACTGCTGTTATCACGGAAAGTGACAACTGGCAGATCCAATACAGAAATAACTAAATCTTAACAAACTACTGAAATGTTCACAACTACTGAGAACATATCAGCAAGTTAAGTACAAAATATAAAACTACTGAAACTACAACGACTGAAGAACAAGCTCTTCAGTCGTTTTACAAAACTACTGAAACATAAAACATAAAACTACTGATATCACAACTACTGAAGAAGTACTCTTCAGCAGTTGTGACAAACTACTGAGGCTTCAGTACTTGATCTTCAGACTTTGACCTTCAGGCGTTTCATCAGCTGATGACTTCAGTAGATATCATCAGCTGATGTCTTCAGTCTTTGTCTTCAGACTTTGTACATCAGTTGTTGATCTTCAGTACTTGTGAACTCTTCAGCTGTTGTACTTCAGTACTTTGGTCTTTCAGCTTCAGCACTTGTGTTCTTCAGCTGTTGTACTTCAGCACTTTGGTTCTTCAGCTGTTAAGGTCTTCAGCACTTGATCTTCAGCTGTTGAAGTCTTCAGTACTTGTCAAACTACTGATGAGGCTTTCAGCAGTTGTTGTGATACCGTGTGGGACTTAGAGATTTTCTGATCTTGGCTCATTGGTTCTTTTGGTCCAACAAACTCCCCCTGAACCAATGCAGCCAAAACCTCTAACTTATTTAACTCCCACTTATTGATGGCAAAAATGTTGGTCTTTTTCCTTCTTGATCAGTAGAGAAGATGACCCATGTACGCTCCGGCCTGGGAAGAACCTCAAATATTTGTTTGGCAGAGTATGAATGGGAACTCTGTTTTGGGGAACTGGACACAGAGTTGTTATCCCATTCATGAGATTCACTTCCCCATAATGAGTCTGTATGACTCACGGACATAGGCCTCAAGGAGAACATTTGTTCCTCTTGAGAGAGTTCTTCAGCTCCTCCTTCGAAGAAGAACTCTGGACCATAGTACTCTGATAAGTACTTCATGGTCCTGCCATTCTTCAGCTCCACCGTAGTTACCTCCCTGTATACAAATTCATCCGGATGGTTGCCTTCAAGGAGTAACTGGAGCTCATTCTTTTGGATGTCTTCAAGCTTTTTGTAACAACCCCTTCTTAATCATCTTGTTTTCTAGTAAGGCTTGAGGTGTCTTCTTTGCTTGGTGAGCTTTCTTGAATTCATCAATGATTTCCCAAGGTGAGACTACAACGGCCAGCATGATGGTAGATTCTATTGTTTTTCGTACTTGGCCGTTGTATCTGTGTGGGATAGTTCTTTTATGGATTCTAGAACTCACCCTGGGGTCTGGCCATACTCTCACTCTCTCTCCCTCTGATACTGAAAGGTGTGTCTGAGAGTGTACAGCCTTTGAGCATGCCCTTTCATGGCTTGAATAGATGATGACTGAGGAAATTCCTTGTCAACCATCTTCAACAGTTGCTCATCGTGCTGTTTCTGCTGTTCTTCTTCTTCTATTTGACTCTGACCATTTCCCTTTGAGAGTCGGGTGTGATCATGGATTGACTCTGGGGCTTTGGTAGCTTCAGAACAGCAGAGTGGCAGACTATCATCTTCATCCTCTTCTTCTACTTCTTCTAGCCTCAACACCCTTCTCTTCTCTTCTTGGGTGCATCATCGGCTGTTGGTTAGAGGGTGAGGGAATTGGTTTTGTGGGTTGTGGTTTTGGTAGTTTTGATGTGGAATGTTGACAGGCTGTTCTAGCATTTTGGATGTGAGTTTGGCTTTTGACTGTTTGGCTAGTTCAGTCCTGCTCCCAGCACCAGCTTCATTTAAAACTTCAACAATTAAACCTTTTGTATATTCTTCAGACGAACAGATCTTGGTGGTATTGCCAGATACTGTCCCTGGACCAAGCTTTGATCTCGATCAATGATCTTCCAAGATGTTTTGCTATAAATCTGATCATGATCTCCAGCCTTTCTCTTTCTGACACATCATAACTTGACCATCTTGATTGGATTCTTCAATCTCTAGTCTTCTGATCTCAGAATCAAGTTTTTCAGTGTCATGGCCTTGCCTAAACAACTGATCAATGATGTTATCCATTGATCGCTGTGTTCGGCATCAGCCTCTTTCACCATCAGCTCCAAGGCTTTCTCTTTTTCATCCTTCTTCTTTTTCTTGTATGTGACATGGTCTTTTGAACTTTCAGTCACTTTCTCCATGGTAGCCTCCTTCTCTCTTTTTCCTTCTCTTTCTCAGTCTCCTCAACCAACTCCTCAGTTTCCACTACTGTCTCTTCTGTTTCTTCTCCTTCTCTTTCCTCTTTCTTTTACCTTTCACTGCTGACTCTCCCCCTTTTTGGTGCATTGGTTGCAGGGGTTGAGTAGCAGAAAGTGTTTGCTCAGAACATTCTCCACCATGGGTTGTAAGACAGAAGAAAGTCTCTCATCAACAGTTTTGATCACCAATTCAGTTAGCTTGGGGTGATGAGAGATAGGGGATTTTGAAGGATAGCACCAGTTGCTCAGGGGGTTCTGTCCCTGAGAATGGTGCCAGAAACAGAGGCAGGTGGCTGTTTTGTGAGTGGTTGTGTTTTTAGGAGACCTTCAGAGGAAGGTGCCATCTGTTGGTGTTGATGTGGTGGCAGATGGTCTTACTCCTGAGAGAGTTGGTCAAGTAGGTTTTGCAGTCTACTGACTTCCTCCTCTAGGATCGTGTTCTGGGCAAGAACATCATAGAAGAAGCCCAGGTCATCATCAGCATACTGAATCACCTGACCTCCTGCTTGTAGCAGGATATACATGCTCTGGGTGTAGACCAGTGTAGCATGTGCCCCTTTGTCTTGGAACTGGGGACTTCCAGCCTCAGGACGTTGTCCTTCATCGCTGTTGCCTCTGGGAGGTCTTTTATGTTACCAACCTCAGTCTGATCATTTGCTGATTCAAGAGTTGGCAGCCTCACCAGAAGTTCTATCTCCATCTCACACCAGGAGATAGAACGTTAAAACCCTGTGCTGTGGGTTCTCAGGTGCACTGTGTTCCTCCCCCTCAATTGTAGAGGTATTCCCAGTGGAAGTGGTTTCTGGGGAGGGGGTGAGGAGTGCAATTGAGTCAGCACTTGTGCAACTATTTAAGTTGGGCTGTGAGGGGCGGTTGTTTGGGGTACAGGGGTAGAAGCAGTGTGCACCTGGGGTGGATGGTGCTCTTCAATGGCAATCTCCTCAAGTGAGGAAGATCCCAGATAAGTAGGTGCCCCTTGGGTTGCTGCAGGTTCCTGTTGAGAGGAAGCCTGAGCGGCTGTGGCTGGAGGAGTCATTGTATCCACTAGGGGGTTTGGACTAGTGGATATATCCTCGCTGTTTGTTGTGCAGGAGCATCCTCAGGGGACTCAATTCCCTGAGTAGCCTTTTTGGGTTTCTTTTTGGTGGTTTGGTGGGGACATTGGATTTGGAGGTGGTGGCTGTGGGTTCCAGCTGCGTGGGTTTTCGCAGCTTGGCAGCCAGTTTGAGTGTCCGGTCGGAGTTGTGCCGGGAGTATACTTCGGGCAAAACAGCCGTAGCAGGGACTCCCACGCCAACAAGTCCCTCAGCATTAAGCTGGTCTATTATAATGGCCATGATGAACCGTGGATAGAGTATCCAACGGTTGGCAGTTAATTTTTGAGCCATATCTTTGAGCTCTGAAAATATTAATTCTGAAAAGTTCAGTGGTTGTTGCTCAAGGATAGAATACAATACCTGCTGCCATTTGGTGGACATTTGATCCCAAGACGATGTCTTAGGGGCCAAACATACATTGACCATATGAAAGATCAGGCGCTCAGCGTCATTAAAGTGTTTCTTCATGATGGTGTGTGGCACTGAGATCACCTTGATATCCATGCTGAGCAAATGATAGATCTATGGTGCCCTTCGGATATCCAGCAGGAGAGGTAGCATCACTCAGTTGAAGATTTTTTCGGATTGTTGCAGGAGTAATCACTACTTCTTTGTTGTTGACTACAGACCGGAGGGATGGTGTGTTGCTCTCCTCATTGTAACCGTAACGTTCATCCAAAATTGGTTCAAGGATTCGGCATGTAAAACGGGGTTCAGAAGGAATGCCTTGTTGTATGGGACTGAACCATAAGATCGATAGCATTATCGAACTTAGTCCAGATCGGCGATTTTGTGAGGTAGGCAACACAGGTGTCGCGGTTTAATTTGCAAAGACGCCATGGAAATTTGTTGGGAGGAACGTTAGGTTTGAAGAAGATGAAGTATGGAGAGCTCAGGTTAAGGGTATTATATAGGGTACGGGTGAGGAAATGACTGAAGGATGTGGTGTTAGTCATCAGTAGTTTTAAACGACCGTTGACATGGTATTATCCTTTCAGACGTTGAAACAGCTGAAGTCGCGGTGTTAGGCATCAGTAGTTTAGAAAACTACTGAAGACCGTGGTTTTGACTTCAGGTGATTGAAACAACTGAGGACATGGTGTTTGTCATCAGTAGTTATGAAACTACTGAAGACAGTGGTTTTGTCATCAGCTGTTGTAAACAACTGAAGACTTGGTATTAGTCATCAGTAGTTATAAAAACTACTGAAGACGTGGTTTTGCTTCAGTTGTTTAAAATGAAACAGCAGTGGTACAAACGACTGAGGAGAAAGTTCTCGTCAGCTGTTTTCGTCAATTCTTAGCTTTTCAGCTGTTTCAAACTGTCCTCAACACATTCATCAGTCTTTATGGCTGATTTCAGTTGTTTCATAGGACATCAGTACTTATCTGTTTTTACTGATTTCAGTAGTTATGACTACATCAGTAGTTGTAACTACTTCAGTAGTTTAGAACAGATGAAGTACTTCAGTACTTGTGAGAACTTTTAGCCTTCAGTAGTTATAAAAACTACTGAGGTTAAAGAGCTCATCAGTACTTATATGTGACAGGCACTCATGATCATCAATATGAATTACTGAGATCATCAGTAGTTGTCACCTATTCTAGCTGCAGCATACCAAGCCTTAACACCAGGTTTTGGAAAGTTGAACTATCCAAAGGCTTAGTAAAGATGTCTGCAAGCTCATCAGCACTGGGCACAAACTTAGGATCAATCAGACCTTTTTCAAAACAATCTCTTATAAAATGATGTCTGATCTCTATATGTTTGGTCCTAGAGTGCTGGACTGGATTTTTGACAATGCAAAGAGCTGAAGCACTATCCATTAACAATGGAGTCTTAGTCTCTGTAATGCCATAATCCAAAAGTTGGTTTTGAAGCCAGAGTACCTGAGATGTACAGCTTGCAGCAGCAATGTACTCTGCTTCCGCAGTGGATGTAGCAACTGAGGTCTGTTTCTTGCTCTGCCAAGAAATTAAGCAGTTGCCTAGGAATTGGCATCCACCAGAAGTTGATTTCCTGGTCAACTTACACCCTGCATAGTCACTGTCAGAAAAAGCAACTAATTTACCAGAATGGTTGTAGAATACCATAAACCTAGAGATGGAGTGCCTTGCAGATATCTAAAGATCCTCTTGACTGCAATCAGATGAGACTCTTTAGGTGCAGCCTGAAATCTAGCACAAACACATGTAGCAAACATAATATCTGGTCTAGAAGCTGTTAAATACATCAAGGACCCAATCATACATCTGTAAAGTGTTTCATCAACCACTTTACCTTTCTGATCTGAGTCCAGTTGTGTGGTGCTGCTCATGGGAGTAGAACAGGGCTTACAGTTTTGTAAATCAAACTTTTGCAAAAGATCTTTTGTATATTTGGATTGATGAATAAAAATTCCATCAGCCTTTTGTTTGATTTGCAACCCCAGAAAGAACTGTAATTCTCCCATGGCACTCATTTCAAACTTCTGTTGCATCAACTTTGTAAAGGCATCACACAACTTTGGATCAGAGGATGCAAAAATGATATCATCTACATAAATTGAACAAGTAGATTATGCTGCCCAGCTTTCTTAATAAATAAAGTCTTGTCTATGGAGCCTCTAGTGAAATTGTTTTCCAGAAGAAAGTTTGATAATGTCTCATACCAGGCTCTGGGAGCTTGTTTTAACCCATAAAGAGCTTTATCAAGCTTATACACCCAATTAGGATGTTTGTTGTCCTCAAAGCCTGGAGGTTGACATACATAAACCTCTTCTTTAACTTTTCCATACAAAAATGCACTTTTGACATCCATTTGAAAGACTTTAAGTTTTTGATAGCAGCAGCTAAAAACAATCGAATTGCTTCCAGTCTGGCTACAGGGGCAAAGGTTTCATCATAATCAATACCTTCTTCTTGTGCAAACCCCTGAACAACCAGTCTGGCCTTGTTCTTAACAATAAGCCCATTTTCATCAGTTTTGTTCCTAAACACCCATTTAGTGCCTATTGCACACTTACCTGGAGGTAGAGGAACCAGTTCCCACACTTGCTGTTTCTTGAACTGAAGAAGCTCAAGCTGCATGGCATCAACCCATCCATTGTCCTTTAAAGCAATGTGATAATTCTTTGGCTCTTGCTGACTGATGAAGAGAGCATAGAAGCAGAAATTTGACAATTGACTTCTTGTGATATACCCCAGCAGTGATATCACCAATGATTTGAGACATGGGGTGATTCTTCAGATCTTGATACACAATGAGATCTGTGCAAGTGTTTGTAGCCGGTTCAGCAGCAACAGATGGTGATGGTGAATCATTTCCTTGAAACCAATCAGTGGATGGTAATTCAAAGGAAGTTGAATTCGAAGAAATCTCATCAGCATTTGTTGTGGATGGTGCTACTGGCGCTACAGGAACATCAGGTCTAGTTGACTCAGGCAGCTGATCACTAAACCTGAAGAGGTGAGTACTGCAATCATCATCATCATCAGCAGTACCACCAGGTGGTGAACTGTTGACAGGAGCAACAGCAGGAGTTTGATAAGGAACATATTGCAGTATGTCCAGATCAAATAACTCCACAGGACTTTGTGGAATCTTGTCCTTTGGAGATTCATTAAACTTAACATGTAGAGTTTCTTCAACCATCTTTGTTCTGCAGTTGAAGACTCTGTATGCTTTGCAAGTAGATGAATAACCAACAAAGTATCCTGCATCCACCTTAGGATCAAATTTGTGGAGTTGATCCTTTGTGTTGAGAATAAAACAGGGACACCCAAATGCTTTGAAAAATGAAATCAGTGGAGCCAAATGATGGAGAACTTCATATGGAGTCTTCATCAACCTCTGATTTACTAAAACTCTATTTTGCACATAACAAGCTGTGTTGACAGCTTCGGCCCAAAAGGTCAATGGCAAACCTGAGTCAGCCAGCATGGACCTTGCAGCTTCAATGAGGGTCCTGTTCTTTCTCTCCACTACTCCATTTTGTTCCGGAGTCCTTGGAATGCTGAACTGCCTTTTGATTCCCTTTGAGAGATAGAAGTCATCAAGTGTATGATTTCTGAACTCAGTTCCATTATCACTCCTAATACACTTGACTGGAAGGGAATACTGCTTCTCAATGTACAGCACAAAGTGGATAATCTTCTGAGCAGCCTCATCCTTTGAATGTAGAAAGAAAGTCCATACAAATCTGGAGTAATCATCCACAATTACCAGACAGTATTTCTTCTTTGCCATGCTCATTACTCTCACAGGACCAAATAGATCCATATGCAGTAATTGCAAGCAGGCAGTGGACTTGGACACTTCAATAGGAGGAAATGAGACCTTGTGCTGTTTTCCTTTTAAACAAGCAGTGCAAGTTTCATCACAGTGGAACTCCTTTATTGGTAAGCCTCTGACTAAACTATTGTGGCTAAGCTGATTCATGTTTTTGAGATTAACATGACCAAGCCTCCTGTGCCATAGTTTTATTTCTTGAAAAGAGGCTTTGGAAAATAGGCAAGGATTACCTTTGAGATCTATCTTCTTAGAGAGATCTAAGGCATACACTCTTCCTGTCCTGTTGGCTTTCAGGAGAGTGTGATCATCCAACACCTTGTCAATCAAGGGCAAAACTTTGGATGACAGAATCCTACAGTTTTGACTTGTGAAAAGGGCAACATGGCCTTTATCACACATTTGACTGACACTCAAGAGGTTGTACTTGAGATTTTCCACATGATTAACATCATCAAATTGATTTCTCCATTGGAGACAAAGCCCTTACCGATGATGTAACCCCTAGCATCATTGCCAAAAGAGACAAATCCCTTCTTTCCTTGAGAGTAGTCATGAAGAGAGAGATGTTCCCAGTCATGTGCATGGATCCCCCACTGTCTACATACCAGATGCTATTTTGGCATGTTGAAGAACCCTGCAATAATAACAATCAGTTAGTTTTAGAGACCCAAACCTTTTTGGTTTTGGGCCTGGTCTCATCAATAGATGGTAAACTAGCATGTTTATTTGTAACAACAGCCTGAGGAAGAAGATGGTGCAGAAGAGGAGTCCTTTGGCTTAGACCTCCTTTTCTGTGGTTTCAACATAGGAGAATCTAGTTGGTTAACTCTACCCAACAGATGTTGTACCATCATCACCAGCTGTGTCTGATTTTGTGATAAAGCTTTCAGCTCATCAGACACATTGCTAGTGGAGTTAGATAAGGTCCTATGTTGCACCTTCTTCTTTTGAGCACCCTCAGCTGTCACCTGTTTAACTCCTTCCTTTTTGATTGCTTTAAGGACTTAAGGGTTACAGGATTTGATGTTGCTGATACAAATGTGGTCTCAAACTCATTTTTCATTTTTACCATTTTCTCATTAATTTCTTCCTTTTGTTTGAGTTTGGAACCTCTTTTGTACCAACAATCATCTGTAAGATGATTGAACAAACCACATACTTCACATGGTTTCTTCTTCATCTTAGGTTGATCATCAACTAAAGATGGTGAAGCAACAGAAGACTTGTTCTTCAATGCTTTGGAAGCATTGGTTGCTTTCTTGACAGCATCTTTAGTAGTCTTCAAACTCTTTCTACTGCCAGTTTTCTTCTCTTCAGTACTGACAGCAGTTGAAGTTTGAACTTCAGGAGTTGAATCCTGCTCTCCAGTCCTTTCAGGACCTTCAGGATTGACTCCTGAGTTGATCAACTTATTGATCATGTGAATGTCAGCATTTGGACCATCAACATCAGCTGATAGGTTCAAAGAGGACTTGATACTGACTGCTACTTCTGATTGTGCTGTATCAGAAGGTAGATCACATGACTTGATGGATTGGTTATCACTCTCACCATCAGATTCTACCTCTGCTCTTGGGGTAAAATCTGTAGGTGGAGCAGTGTGATTGTAACCAATTCCAAACTTCACATTTGAAGCAGATTGCTTACTAAGAAGCATTTCAAAACCTTTGCATGATTGTACCCATCTATCACACTCGACCTGGGTAACTGCAAGGGTTTCTTTGAGATCTTTGTACTTCTCTAAAAGTACATCTTCTCTAGCCTTATCATCAATTATTTTGCAATTCAGTTTATAAACCTCATCATTTTTATCTTTGAGCACAAACTCAAACTCAGCTTTGTTTTTGGAAATTTCTTGTTCTAGCTCAATGTTCTTATTAATTAAAGCTACATTTGCTTCTCTAATGGAAGCAAATGCTGCTATGCATTGTTCAGAACATAATTTGGCTTTTGCCTCAGAGGATACCTGTGATACCTGAGGTGTAGAGGCATTGGAAGATGAAGTATCAGCAGACTCCAAAGCCATAAGAGCTAGATTCCCAAAGGGACTGTCACCACCATGTTGACCAGCACCTGAGAACAGTTGATCATGACCAGACAAGTCATCTGGTAAACTGCTCCAGTCAACAACTCCTGGGGTGAAGAAGCTGTGTTGTTGAGATGAAGGTTGTTGATGAGATGGGGAAGGCTGAGGTTCTGGTAATGCATGAGGTTGTGGTGTCATAGGAACTTGAACTTGACTTGACTGTGGCATGTAATAACAAGGGTACTGATAAGGCATTTGACCCTGAGGAACAAAATATGCCGGAGATTGTTGTTGAGGATGATGACTAGATGTGACAGGATGTTGCCCTCTGTTTTGTTGACTGTTGCCAGGAAAAGTCACAAAGGGTGCAGTAGAGTTTGATCCAGTTGATCTACACTCTCTTGCAAAGTGTCCAAGCCGTTGGCATTTGTGACACCTCAACTTGCTCTTGTCAAAACCAACTTTGGTTTTGCCAGAGAGTCCTGGGAATTTTCTTCCAGTTCTTTTGTAGAACTTCTGAGATCTGATATTTATCAAGGCCATTTGGCTCAAAATATCCATCTCTTCTAAGTCATCATCAGCAATCCCCTTGAGATCATCCATAATGAAACATAAATTGTCATTATTACCCCAGTAAACTGACCATCAACACTTACAAATGCAGAATTAGAAGTGCTCGAAGAGAAATTAATATGCTCATCATACTGGCATTCAGATGCAGCATATTCTGACTCATGACCCACCAAGGCAGTGTTGCCTTGAATAAAGTCTTCAGTGAGCTTTCCAGATGAAGACAGCTTTCTCTTCTGTTCTATCTCTCTCTCAAAAGTGAGCAGTTTCCCATGGAGTTGGGTGAGAGATAGTTTGTCCAAACTTGCACTGGAGCGTAGGACAATAGTATATGTGTCCCATCTCTCAGGCAGTGATCTGAGAAATCTGTTATTCATCTGAATATTGGTGTATTCAAGTTTGACCATTTTTAGTTCAGAGATCAAACAAGAAAACCGCTCATATTGTTGAGTCAGTGTCTCACCCTTTCTATGAGAGAATGTCTCATATTGTTGGGCAGAATTTCTCTATTATTTGCCAAGACCTCATCTGTTCCTCCAAATTGTTCTTTCAAAGCAATCCAGAGGTCATGGGCAGTTTCATGATGCATTAGCCCAGAATAGATTTCATTGGGCAAAGCCATGGCCAGAATTCCATGGGCTTTTGCATCAATCTCAAGCAACTTTTTATCCTCATCTGAGTATTGCTCCCTCCTCTTCGGAACCATTTGATTGGTTTCCGGGTTATTCACCATAGGCTTGTGTGGACCATGTACCACTGATGTCCAACACCCTGCGCTGTTAACAGACAGGTGATGGAGCATACGTCTTTGCCATATGTTATACTCATTCCTAACCAGCATAGGAGGCTTGGTTGAGGAACCAGTATTGTGAGGATCATTGGAGGGAGTGGTCATTTTCAGTTCAAAAACAGTTTAGTTCAAGTTTTAAAAAGTTTTAGACAAACCACAACAAACTCAATGAGAACCAAGAATAAGATCTCAGGATGAATGAGCAGAAATACAGAAAATTCAATCTCTATAACCGTTTCTTGCAAAAACAAAAGCTAATTCAATCAAACTTGGATCTTGAATAGCAGTTTCAATGATCAATTATTAGATCGATCAATGATTAACCTGCTCTGATACCATTTGACAGGATCAGTGATCACAAGTTTGATGTATCAGAAATAAAGCAGCGGAATACACAAACGAATTAGACAATTGTAGCAAGCAAACAATATATGTAAGCGTTAAGATCGCATACGTTTATAGGGAGAGAATATGAATTTCTGATTTCTAGGAATGTTTATAGATGGAGAATATTTCTAATCAAATCAATCAACATTCCATTCAATTGCTCATATCGCTCAGTATTACAATGGGTTGTCACTCCTTATATAGAGTGCAACAGTCACTGCTGTTATCACGGAAAGTGACAACTGGCAGATCCAATACAGAAATAACTAAATCTTAACAAACTACTGAAATGTTCACAACTACTGAGAACATATCAGCAGTTAAGTACAAAATATAAAACTACTGAAACTACAACGACTGAAGAACAAGCTCTTCAGTCGTTTTACAAAACTACTGAAACATAAAACATAAAACTACTGATATCACAACTACTGAAGAAGTACTCTTCAGCAGTTGTGACAAACTACTGAGGCTTCAGTACTTGATCTTCAGACTTTGACCTTCAGGCGTTTCATCAGCTGATGACTTCAGTAGATATCATCAGCTGATGTCTTCAGTCTTTGTCTTCAGACTTTGTACATCAGTTGTTGATCTTCAGTACTTGTGAACTCTTCAGCTGTTGTACTTCAGTACTTTGGTCTTTCAGCTTCAGCACTTGTGTTCTTCAGCTGTTGTACTTCAGCACTTTGGTTCTTCAGCTGTTAAGGTCTTCAGCACTTGATCTTCAGCTGTTGAAGTCTTCAGTACTTGTCAAACTACTGATGAGGCTTTCAGCAGTTGTTGTGATACCGTGTGGGACTTAGAGATTTTCTGATCTTGGCTCATTGGTTCTTTTGGTCCAACAGAAATCAATTGAAACTTTCCAATTAAGTGAGTTTTATGCCGATAAACATTCTTCTAATATCAGTTTCATTCAATTTCAACAACAAATCACTCAATTTTGAAATTTCAATCCGAAAACTTCAAACCTTTTTCGAACAACAAATTCAACGAATTGACTTGAATTTAATGAATTGAACTTCTAATTGTGCTTCAAATCATGTTTCTGATGATGAAACACTACTGAAATTCACAGATTTTCAATTGAATTGGATCTCAATCACAGATTCAGTGAGATTTGTGAGGTTTTCAAGTTCGATAAACTTCAAAAATCAATCACTAACAGCTTACCAACAGCTCTTATACCATTTGATAGGATCAAACGAATCAATCTATGATAATTTGTGAACACAATTCAAAGAAATTTACACAATGTAATCAAATCAAAACAATATATCAACAAAATTCAAGTTTTCATTAATATAAATCTAAGACAATTACAAGTATGAAAGCATGTTCGAATCTCTCTTTTTCTACGTGCAAGTCTAAGCTATTTATACTGAAAACAAAAAGTAAAAGAACTAACTAATTACACAAATAGTCCCTATACTATTACAAAATATTAAAAGACAAATAAAGAAAACGTGTTAGTCTTTCTTAGAGCACTTAACATGGCATTTATCATTTTCTGGTTGCTTTAATTATTCAATATGTACCTCACACACAGAAGCATGGAATGATCAACCATCCTTATGTAATGCATGGTAGAACTTTTTCACAACTTTCTTGACCAGGTTATTTAAGTTATGAGATCACATTTTCACTGATCCTCATTTGGATTCTTTTACTTCGATCCTTTTCATGATGATCCACATTTGGATTCTTTTCAATTCACTTTGGAGCTTAATGTAAACTAGGTCCAAGGGGAGTTTGTTGATACATATGTACCTAGTTTAGGAGCTTAATGTAAAATGTCTATCATGTCTTACATATATGTAATGAATGGGTATGAATGAAATACAATATGTGGTTGATGCTTTAAATGTTTAATATTTCATTCTTTATTGTGTAATAACACATATTGAACTAACTATATAGGTTTGTGGTTGTTGTACTAATTCTTAGTCAATAATGATTGAGAAACGTGTTCAAACTTGATCGTATGAAGTGCTCATGCGAATGGATAATTGTAATGGACCATATGCATGAAAACTTCATACTGATGGACCATTCGCATGACTGAACCAGGAAACTGGATGAGTCGCACGATTGAGACATAAGATTGACTCAGTCGCACGACTGAACCTTTAATCATGTGGATTGATCAATCGCATGATTCAGTCGCACGACTGAACCATGCTAATGGTTCAGTCGTACGTTTCGTGGAAAAACATAACACTTTGAATACCTACGCACATAATCGTACCCTAGCCGTCCAGAGACTCAAGAAAACCTGTTCCAAGTTCATAGATCGCAGTTGATCTTGTACTAATCGTTCTTAATGTTTCTTTAATCATTTGATTGATCTCAACTGCGTTCTCCCTGATTGGATCACCAATCAAATAGGATTCCACAGTATTTGATTAGGTATACTCGCAAAATCAGTTAGTACTCCGTACGTACACGGTCCTCTAACATGTGGTATTAGAGCTTTGCCTCTTGATTTTGCGTGTGATTCGATCGGTTTTGGTTTAAAAATCACGTTTTTCATTCAAAAATACCATCCTTTTTTGTAAAACAGTGTTTTCCAGATCTAAAAGTTCACATTTTTTGGCTTACGGCAAATTAGGGTTCGTGAAAAATCATATTTTTGTGTCAAAGTACCAAAAACCTTCGAATATTCAAAACCAACAGTCTTCAGTCGCACGATTGACTCAATTGCACGGCTGAACTCAATAGCACCTCCCATACGCACCATCGAACTCAGTCCCCCATCCATTCGTCGGACTGAGCAATCCCACTCGCATTGTCCATCCGCATTTTCCAATCGCACGACTGTTCATCCGCATTTTTTCAATCGCACGACTGTTCATCCGCATTTGTCCAATCACACGATTGGCTCATCTGCATTTGTTCAATCGCACGATTAACTCATTCGCACCTCTCCATTCGCATGACTGAATAAGTCTTGTCTAAAGTTCAAACTTTAACGAAATGGAAGATCAGTACTTAGCGTTTAGTGCCGAAGGAACTCTTGTATCCAGAATCTGTTGCTTCTGGAAAATGAAATTGTGAATCACAATAGGCCGCCTAAGCTTATCACGTTAGGTAATTACCCACAATGGAAGCAAAGGTTTGATATTTTTCTAAATGGCATTGATCCAAGTCTATGGGAATCAATCGAGATGGTTATAGCATGCTGGTTGGTGCTGATGGGGTTAAACTTACTTTGGGCAACATGACAGATAGCCAGAAGGTGAAATACAATGTAGTAAAGAAGGTGTATGCTTTGTTGACCTGGTGAATTCCTAAGGACATATTCTAACAGTTTTCTGAGAACAAACAAGCAAAGAAGTTATGGGAGGCCCTACAAAAACGGTATGACGAGAATGCAACATTGAAGTCATTAAAGGCAAAGGCTCTGAAAAAGGAGTTTGATAACTTCTCTTCGATAGGAAAAGAGAGCCTGGATGACATCATCTACCCATTCTACCACTTGATGAGTGAGCTGCACACTCATGGGGTAACCATGAACATGGAAGACAAGGTGTCAAGTTTTGCAGATGGCATGCAAGAGAAGTGGTTCTCGTTTGTGTCAAATCTGAGATAGAATGATATGCTTGCGAAGTTGGATATCAATGATTTCATTCTGAAGCTGAGAGAGGTAGAATTGAGGATGAAGGACACGTCTTAGAAAGGATCATACGATCAGAACCTGTCTCTGTCTAACTCATATACCACCTTAATAAGTTCAGGAGCACCACTTCAAATGACATTTGTGTCAAGTTCAGCAGCTCCTCCTCAAGCCACTACTTGAGGATCGAAACGTCGAGGTCATCTTGCACCCAATATATAGTACCTGAAGCAAATTCTACGAAGTTGAAGATCGAGAATCTCGGTAGTATTACTATGGAGGTGGCAAAGGAGCATATGGATCTCCTAGCAGCGGTACTTCACTCCTATGATGGACTAGTTGCGGGGAAGATTAGAAACTGCCATCTCACAGATGAAGATTACGAGCAAGTGGATGAAACTAAACTCGAAAGAATGGATATCATGTGGGCGTTGGCTAGTTCTGTCCGAAGGGCGAGAAGTTCGTGGAAAGTCTGGACAGAACTTGATAGCCATAAAAGACACTACCATTGGTTTCGATAAAACCAGAGTTACCTGCTTTAACTATGGATAGAAGGGGCATTTCAAACTTGTATGTGTTAAGCCCAAGAAGATAGGTAATGGTAATCCATTCTCCACCTTCAACCGTCAAGATAAACCCACGAGTGGAGCTACCTCGTCAAACAAGGAAACAAAAGGCTTAACTGCACAAGAAGACGAAGGGCAAGACTAGACCTTTCGTTTTATATCTCCTGGAGAATCCAACATTGTTTGTGTTGAGGGTTTGGATGACCACTCTACAAGCGAAGGTGAAATAGCAGTTGAACTGGTGATATCAAATAATGAAGATTCTTCGAATTCGGTCAATCACTTGAATGAAGATGATCTCAGAACTACATGTTCAGAATCACCAGCATCCGAGGAGTCAACCTTTACATTGATGGCAGATTCATCGAGTCTTCACAGGTAAGTACCAAAGACCAACTTTTTGAAAGTCATGCTTGTAATGAATGTAATAATTTAGAGAAAGCATTGATCTTAAATTTTCTAGGTTATTAGATCACAATGACAGCTTAGTAAATGACTTACAACTGTGCACAGAAGCAATAGGATTTTAAAACAAAATGAGCATAGTTATAAGGGAAAATCGAACTTTTAAATAAACAACTAAGGGAAACCAAGGTTTTTGCGTTAACCAAGTAAATGATATAAAGTTCTTTTAAACTCCCCAGAAGAAACTAAGAAAGAAAAGGTAGTTTTGGAAGTTGAAGTCAACTCATTAAAACAAAAACTGCACAGTTGGACAAGTTCTTCTCACATAGTCCAGCACATAGTTAAGGAACGTAACAACAGGGAGGGGTTGGGTTACAAAGTGGTTCCACCACCACATGAGATCTTGTTGAATGCTAAATGTAGACCAATAAATAACAATCCAATCAAGGACCATGTAGTGCCCACTCCTCTAGTTAGTGATCCAGATTCCACGAGTAAATCAGTGGAATCAGTCGCTGAACAGAAGGAGGCCACTTTGAAATCTAAAGGTAAGATGCCTATTGTAAATTTGGATGAAATATTTGAAAAGGTTAATGTAAAGTCAGGTTCAAACTTGTCTATTTCTGAACCCAAAAAGATCAAACAATTTAACCAACCACATGCTCAATGTCATAGTCCAAATAAACAAAAGGGTAAAGATGTTAAAAATGTTCAAACAATGAATTTTGTTAAAGAAGCAAAAACATCTAAACAAGAAGTGTCAAAACCCAAACTGACTAAATCACACCTGTGTTACACATTTCCCCAAAGGAACAGTTCCACCAACATGTAAAAAATAGATCATGTACAATTGTCAAAAATATGGACACATCGCTTCTAATTGGCCTTATATTAGACACAACAAATAAAATTGAACTTCATGATACTAAACCAAGTTCTTCGAAAATGAGTTCTATCACTCGACCAAGAACAATTAGGGAACATAAAGTTCAAACCGTAAGCCAATCGTTTGTTAATCACAAACAGGCCTTACACAAAAATGGCATATGGAAAGAAAAGACAAGTCAAGTGTCGAATAATGAGAACAAGAAGAAGAATCATATGCCTTCACCCTCAAATAGACAGTGGTTGAGTTCATGATGTTGATTCCTCTAGGTCACCTAATCCAGTTAAGGCTTGGGTCCTTAACCTAAACTAATCATTTTCTTTGAATGTGCAGGGTGTCCGCTATAGTGCTACTACAAATACCTAGATTGTTGATAGCGGGGCATCAAGGCACATGACTGGAAACCTGTCTATCCTGCTAATGTCAAACAAATTAAAGGAGGACATGTTTCATTTGCTGAAAATAAAGGAGGATATATCACTGCACAAGGGGAAGTGGGAAATCAGAAGGTTAAGTTTGATAAGGTAAACTACATTCAATAACTTCAAAATAACTTACTTTCTATATCCTAGATATGTGACAAAGAATTCAAGGTTGTCTTTGATAAAAAGAAGTGCTATGTATTGAAGAAGGATTACATAATCCCGAAGGACCAAGTCTTAATGTCAACTTCAAGATATAACGACTTATATGTCTTGGACCTATCAAAGGCCTCCACAACTGATCATCAAGTTCAATGCTTTTTGTCAAAGGCAACAGAGAAAGACTCCATCTCCTGGCATAGGAGAATGGGACACATTAATCCACGGAAGATGAATCACTTGATCCAGAATAATCTAGTGTAGGGAGTAAATGTTAAGAACTTCCTATTAACAGATTTTTATGTCACGTGCAAGAAAGGTAAACTGACAAAGAAGTCTCATTAGACAAAGAAAGTTCATTCATTTAACCTGCCACTTGAGCTTCTTCACATGGATCTGTTTGGCCTAGTCAGTACAAAGAGCATTGCAGGCGATTTGTACTACTATGTAGGTACAGATGATTACTCAAGATTCTCTTGGGTGTTGATTTTGAAATCCAAATCAGAGACATTTGCATCATTCAAAGAGCTGGTAACTACATTGGTGGTTACTGTACAAGCTGAAGGTAAGGCAAGTTCGCTCAAACAACGTTATCGACTTCAAAAACTAGTGGATGGAGGCATTCTACAAAGAAAAAAGGAATTGTGCCCCAGTTCACATCTGCTTACACTCCTCAAATATACAGAGTAGCTATACGAAAGAATCGAAGCTTGATAGAGACAGCGCGGGTGATGCTAGCAGACTTGAAACTGCCTATCCAATTTTGGAACGAGGCAGTAGCTAACGGATGTTTACCCTAAATTGAGTCCTGGTGGTCAAACGCCATGATAAAACATTTTAGGTGTTGCTCCAACAATGTAAACCTAATCTAGAGTACCCTGAACCATTTGGCGCATCATGTACACTGTTGAAGAAAAGGTTGAAGAAGGAATCTTTCTCAGATACAACATATTGAATAAGAGAGTTTACAACAACTCAACGGGTCAAGTATAAGTATGGTGCAACGTCGACGTTCAAAGATACACCACCCCCTGCCGGAAAAGGACCTTCATTCTTTTTCGACTATGACGGATTCAAGTCCTTCGACATCCCTCTCTTCGCTACTGAGGATGAGTTAACGACCATAATTATGTACGATGTGTTTAACACACCATCACTGGACTCGACAACCTCAGCTTTACAAGGTGAGTCATCTAGTTCCTCAGGGGGAGCACTTGAGATAAGTGACTCCTCCTCTGATGATGAAGACATGACAAATGATCAGGTGGATGAGGTGGCACAGGTTCCTACTACTACAAGTACACACGCATCTGATGTGATGCCTCTGATACTTCGGAACCTCACACTCCCACTTCCTCAGATACTGAACCTGGTATCACAATCTGGATGATGAGGTAGTTGTTCCACCACTCCTGGATCATGACTAAATGTTTATCATCCTTTGGACAATGTCATTGTAGATATTCTATCAGGAGTACAGACAAGAAATCAGCTATACTCAGCTGATTATGCCTCAGTAATGGAAAAGGGATATCTTCACCATGGTGCGTATCGATGTTTTATGTCTCAATTTGAGCGAAAATATGGTAGTGAAGCCCTACACGAAAGGGCATGGGTGAGTGCCATGCAAGAAGAACTTCTTCAATTCAAGAAGTTAGGAGTATAGACACTGGTGGATAGACCAAAAGGTCCTAAGGTCATTGGCACAAAATGGGTCTTGAAGTGCAAGAAAGATGACCAAGGGGTCATAATAAGAAACAAGGCTCGACTTGTAGTTCAGGGATTTTGACAAGTGGAGGGCATTAATTACAATGAAGTGTTTGCCCATGTGGTGAGAATGGAAGCAATCTGTATCTTCTTATCCTATGCATCTTGTATGAAGATTAAAGTTTATCAACTAGATGTGAAGAGTGCATTCCTTCATGATGAAATCCGGAGACAGTGTATGTAAGTCAACACGAAGGATTTAAGGATCCATATCATCAGGATAGAGTTTGCAAGCTGGATAAGGCTCTATGCGGCCTCCATCAAGCCCCAAGAGCATGGTATGAGAAGCTCTCGACTCATCTTGTGATACACTGATAGGATCAAATGTATCAATTTGTGATGATGTATGAACATATTCAAAGAAATACAAACAAAGTAATCAAATCAAGCAAGATATCAACAAAATTCATAGTTTCATTACTATCAAGCAAATACAATACAAAGTAAGCAACATTGAATCTTTTCTAAAACAGTTGTTTTTATCTCGTCATTCGTCCTTCCTAACTGCTACAAGTCCAAGCTATTTATAGTGAAACATAAGGAACTAAAAAAATTACAAAACTAGTCCCTATACTATTACAAATAGTAAAAGACATATAAAGAACACCATGTTAATCTTTCTAGAGAACTAACAATACTCCCCCTAATTTACATGGTCTTCAGTCTTCAAAATCTTTAGTCTTGTCTTCTTGCTATCTTTCCTTAAGCTTTTATCTTCTATCTTCAGCTTTCATCGTCTATCTTCTATCTTCTATCTTTCGCACTCAAAGAAATCTTATGGTTCTTCCTTGATCTTGAACATTGGCTTCTATCTCCTGTTCTTTCAAAGCATTAGCAATAGCATACTTAAATTTGCTAGCAAGAATGCCTTGTTCTGGTTTTGCTTCAAACAATAAAAATCAGAGAGTTTGATGAAGACCAGAGTCGATAGTTTAGAGTGTTGTGTTCGGAGAATTTTGAGTGAATGACAAACAAGTTTAAGTGTTCAATATATATTAAGTGAAATTTTAGACGCATGAACATTGTTCAGCCGCATGAGCATTGTACAGACGCATAAGTACTGTTTAGGCGCTTTTGCACTGTTCAGCCACATGAAGTTCCTCAAACGTCTAACATTTGTAACTCTTGAAACATTTAAACACTGTGTAGACGCATCAGACATTCAAAACGTCTAACACTTTGTTAAAAACAGACTCAATATCACTATTTAGGCCTATGGGATTGTGTGAAACGCCAAACACTTGGTTAAACTCATGGACTTATTGTAACTGTTTAGACGCATCGGAATATGAAAACTGCCCAAACACTTGTATAATTTCCTGAAAGTTCACCATGCTCCTATTTAGACGTATGAACACTATTTAGGCGCATGAGTTGACTTTGAGTTGACTTTCATGAGTCTTACACTTGTGTTTTCCAAAACTACCTGCACACTGTTTAAACATATTACTAATATTTCATACTAATATTAAACATTTTAAGCATATTTTTGAATTTCCAAAAATTTACATTTTAGTCCCTCAAATTTGATCTTTTTACATTTTGCACACTCAAATTTGATTTTTAACATATTTAATTCTTCACTTGTTGATTACTTTTTAAAATTTATCTTTCCCTTCATTTTAATCTCAAAACATTATCAAATCTATTTTTCAACTTTTGAAAGAAACATTTCCACTTGCAAATTTATATAGGTTCATATCATCATTTTCAAAAGTTATATTATGAAACTCACATACACTTTGAACATATAGCATCATCCTTTCAATTCAACATTTTATTTGATTTTCTAAGAAAAAAACTCTTCCATTTTTACACCCCCTAAACTTTTAAGTTTGAACAACTTATAAGTTTCCTAAGGTAACATAATAAGATCACACATCTCATTGTTATATTGCCTTCACACACATAAAACATGCATAAAATCAAAATGAAATCAAAATCAAAAGCTAGTATAAACAAAAGAATTCATGTCTGCAGTGAGATCATATCAATGAAGATCAACACATCAAAATAAAAAAATATGATAGTCATAGACAATGAATAAATCCTGATCAAGTGTGTTCTAGGTTAGCGATGTCACAGCAAAGGAGACACAAGATCTAAGGATAGAAAATGAGTGTTTTTGACAAACTATCAGCTCACTTACTTTTTCAATTCTTGGATTGATGAGGGTATATTTTTAGATATGACGTGATGTAGATCATACAGACACTTAGAGAGCTCAACTATCATCAAGACATGCAAGAAAGAACACATACTCAACTTTTTACGTGAAACATATGTATAACCAGAGCTCATGTTACTTAATGAATAGAGAATGATTATGGATAACCATTTGATCAGCTCTATCTATCCATTTGAATGGATTGTGCACATTGGCATCTTTTGCATCAAAGAGAAAATCCAGGACTGTAATGACTTACAACAAGGATATCTTAGCACTTCAGGTCTATGACGACTCGTAACAAAGAAGTGATCTGATGCTTGTAACAGATCTCATGATTAATCACATCACCATCAGGTGTGAGTGGTGTAACTTAACAACCAATCAATCTGATAAGCCAAAACATCTCAAAAGTACTCAGATAAATACACACGAATATGAAGATTTAGTGTAATCACAAGAATTTACTTTTTCAGTGTAGTAGCATGATATTGTCGACACATCATATCTGATCATGTCAGACTTTATTAATGAGTGAAATATGCAACTGGTCTCACTAATGTACTATAATTTCTCTCATATTGCATAAACATATTTTCTTGTCTAACATAAACTGACACTTAGAAAAAGACTCTATGTTCGGAGTTTTGATTTTATACTTTTCTATTTGGTTTTTCAAAAAAAAAACACACACACACAAAATACACACAAGCAATTAACATTGAGAGGATCCCTTATAATGATCTTTTGATTTAGGGAGTTCACATATGATAATATGACCAATTGACTCCACTAAATACTCAAACCATCCTGGTAGGAAGGCTTTAGTAAATAGATCCGCCAACTGTTTTTCCGTTGCAAATGAATCAATATGATTAAACCTTTTTCGGAGTTGTCTCTGAGAAAAGATCGAATTTCGATATGTTTTGTTTTTGAATGTTGAATTGGATTAGTTGTAATGAACATAGCTGCAGTGTTATCGATGTAAATAGGTGGTTTAAGAAAATTGAACCGATAATCCTGTAATTGATTTTGCAACCAGAGGATTTGAGAACATCGTACTGATGTAGCAATGTACTCAGCTTCTACAGTTGAAACAGAGTCATTTGTTTGTTTCTTAAATTGCCACGAGACTAATCGGGGACCAAGAAATTGACAACCACCCGAAGTAGATTTTCTATCTTCACAACATCCACCATAATCACTATCTATATATCCATGTAGTTCAAAGTTACCCTCATAAGGATACCAAAGCCCTAAAGTTGGTTTACCTTTGACACACCTGAATATCCTTTTGACAGCAATTAAATGAGATTCTTTCGGGTCTGATTGATACCTGGCACAAACACAACACATACAGGTCTAGATGCAGTAAGATACATCAAAGAACCAATCATTGATTTGCATAGCGTTTGATCAATAGATTTTCCTTTTGGATCACGTTTGATCTTGGTATTAACATCTGCTGGAGTTCGTATGGGCTGACAGTCTTGCAACTTAAATTTCTTCAGAGCTTGTCAACAAACTTCTCTTGATTGATAAAAATTCCATCGTCAGTTTTCTTGACTTGAAGTCCAAGAAAAAAATTAATCTCTCCCATAGAACTAATTTTGAACCAAGATTTCATGATTTCTTCAAATTCATTCCACAATTTGGACTTGTAGAACCAAATATGATATCATCAACATACACTAGTACACATAAGAGATCATCATTATCCTTCTTTATGAATAAAGTTGGATCAATTTTCCCTCTTGTGTATCCATGTTGGATTAAGTGTTGGATAATGTCTCATACCAAATTCTAAAGGCTTGATAAAGTACATATAAGCTTTACTCACCTTATATACTTGATGTGGAAATTCTGCATCCTCAAAGCCTGGAGGTTGCTTCACACACATCATCAGTGATAGGACCATATAAAAAGGCACCCTTTACATCCAATTGATACACCTTAAATTCATGAATGAAGCATAGGCCTCGAAAAATTGAATCGATTCAAATCTTGCAACTGGTGCAAACACCTCATCATAATCTATTCCTTCTTCCTGTGTGTATCCTTATGCAACAAGTCTCACTTTGTTCCTTATTACTACACCACGATCATCAGTCTTATTTGTAAACAACCATTTCGTGCCTATGGCATTTTCTCCTTCGGGTAAATCCATTAATTCCACACTTCTTGTTTGCGAAATTGAAGTAATTCTTCTTGCATGGCTTCTATCCAACCATTGTCCTTTAATGCTTCGGTAATATTTTTAGGAACAATTTGAGAAATAAACAAGAGTATAAGCACAAGTTTGCTTGTTCGGATTTACTCCTTGTTGTTCTCTTATTCTATGGACCAATAATCTGAGAAATTGGATGATTCTTGTGAATACGAGATGTTTGAATCTCATCACATTGAACATTAACATCCAGATTTGCTTGTTTAAGTTGGAGAGCTGATGTAACAATTAGAAGAATGTGGATTGAAAATTGGAACTTGTGTCGGTGAGTTAATAAAATAATCAAAGTTACCAATATCAACTGCATCACTAGAGATGGATGATGTTCCAGACTCAGGTTACACAAACTCATTACCATCATTAGGAATTGTTGTGATTCTTCCTGATCAAATGAGACTGAATGATCGAAAGCTCCTTATCATGATTATTGTCATTGAATTGAATTGTTGAGTCCTTGACAAATGATAAAAATGGGTAGTCGGAGC